>SNQJ01S0069997.1:0-25299 GCA_010110895.2 Picea sitchensis
GTCTCTCTTGCCACGTTTGAAAAGTCGGTCTTGCCACGTTTGCAACGTCTCTCTTGCCACGTTTGAAACGTCGGTCTTGCCACGTTTGCAACGTCTCTCTTGCCACGTTTGAAACGTCGGTCTTGCCACGTTTGCAACGTCTCTCTTGCCACGTTTGAAACGTCGGTCTTGCCACGTTTGCAACGTCTCTCTTGCCACGTTTGAAACGTCGCAATACAGACGAAAACTAGGTCGTCGGAAAAACGACGTCATGTGAAACAACGGTTGAGGGGGTCCGAGGTTTGTCGGTCTTCCGATTTATATTTGATTCATTGTTGTATAGATCAAATCACCTTTTGTGGACTGATCAATTTGGGTATTTTATAAGATCAAATCCCCTTTTGTAGATTGGTCAACATGCATTTGTATGGTGGTATTTGTAAAGTGAGACCCTAGTAATTGTAAAGTGGTTTTAGCCACTTCTAGGAGAAGTAGGCTCCACCAAGTGAAGAGTCACAACCCCAGTGCCACCTCACAACTTCTATTTATATGCGAAGATGGTGTCTCATTTGAGCACACTCACCACACTATCTCTGCAGCTATGAAGAAGGGCACAAGTCTTGGAGGAACTGCTATTACAACTAAGTGTGACGTTAAGGAGGGTTCTTTGTCTGTGTCTTGGTATTTCTTGGTTAAGTGGTGTGCTACTCTTCTTAGTGAAGGAGTAGAGGAGGATATTATGTTCAGTTTTTGGTCTATCTATATTGAGGAAGTTGTTTTGGGTTTTCTTACATATGAGGGTTTCCCAGGATAATCTGTGTTTCTCTATTGTTTTTGTGATCATCTCTCTTTCAGTGATCTTATTTATGGAGCTAATGTGATAAATTATTATAATAATAAAGAAGAATTGTAAATGCTAGTTGTATAAGTAAAACTTCAACATGGTATCAAAGCAGGCCTGAAAGAGAAAAAATCAATGAATACATTGTTTGATGCATGTTGTTGTTAGGATGGTTCCTCCTGTAATGCAATTATGCTCATTTTTTTAACCATCTTCTTGTATACGTTTTTCGACATCCCTATTGACATGTTTCATATATCACATCAATCATCCTTTTTAATTTTATTAATCTTCTTGAAAAACAACATACACTATAAAAAAATCTATTAATATTTATATGAAAATAAATATAGCAAAAATATTAATTTGGTAATTTTTTTGGATTTGTGTATGCATATTACAAAATTATGTTTAGCAATAATACTTTTTAAATTATTATTTTTGTTATTGTATGCTTTTTTTTTTATTGCAAGTCTCACAAATGTCATTAATAATTGCTCTTGAAACAATTTTTGAGGCCATTAGATTGATTTTTGTACTATAAATGGAATATATATATATGTGTGTGTGTGTGTGTGTGTGTGTGTGTGTGTTCTTTCAACTATAGTCCTCATAATTTTATAAAAAAAATTCCCCCTCTCATTAACTTCCAACACCACTCTATATGAACTAAGGACCAATTCATCATCATTTACATCCTTCATAATTTTTATCTTCTTAGGACGACTTTTTGTTCCATTGTTGTCATACCTTGAACAACATTCAACAAATGTGAAATTGAATGTTTGAAACATGTTAGTGTTTATTGTTAAGAAGTACATTTATAGTAAAAAAAAAAGAAAAATATCATATTGATCACCTTTTGATCCATCTATTTCCTCCCTTTGCAACATTTCCATAAATATTTTACATTATTTTCCACTCCTATTGCGAACAATATTTTGGAGTTTCTTCAATTTTTTGTTTTGCACGACATGCATTATCCAATACACATCATTTAAACCTACATATAATTCAAATATATTATTTTTATATTAAAATTTAAAAGAACTTGCCATGTTCTTTTCTTGGGATGTGCTTCCTTCTCCTTTGTTGCTACAAGTGTTTTCCCAAGCCTTCTATAAAATTCTTGAATAATAAAATACACAAATTATGAAATGTTTTACAAACTAAGTAAATAATTTTAGTTTAAAAATGGTTTTCGGTTAAGAAGTATGTACAGTACATTAACATGCATTAGTGTTTTTATGATGTACTTAAGCACTAGTGTGTTGTTACTATATAGTGCACGTCAATAAAATTGGTAATATTTATAATAAAAAAACAACAATGAGAAAACTAGGGTTTTGAATGCCAAAGGTAACTTTGAAACCCTTCCATTTTCTTGAAAATTCCCTCTAAATACTAATATGAATAAATATGTAATTTTTAAAAATTTTGAATCAATTAAAGTTAAATTTGAGATGAATATAATGTAGTTTCATACTTCCTCTATAGAACATAGGCAATTTATTGCAAATTTGATGCTTAAAAAATATGTCCACCCCAAAGTCTTCCCAAGTAAATCTCTCTTACATGAGTCTCCCCTCTAACTTTAGCAAAAGAATGAAATAAGACCTTACTAGTTTTATTGTATAAACTTAATTTTACAAAATGACTTTTTCGATCATTTTTTCTCTTTATATTTCAATGCATTGATGATAAATACACACGTTATTTTTTTTCAATTTGGTTCATGGTGCATCTTACAAATGTAGGATTATCAATACACTATGTTCTATTAAACACGACAAATAAACAATTTACAATGAAAATAGAAGTGTAGACCTCCATAATTAGAACTTTGTGGAGGTTATTGCAAATGTTTATTTCCAATGTGTATCATAATTTAACAAATCAATGTGTTATATATATATATATACACACTAGAGAGATAGAGAGAGTAGTGTGTTGATTATGAATTAGGTGCCTTGTTTATTTTTAAAAAGCCTTCAAAACTCTATCTGAAGTTAGAATAGTACATGCTTTTCAAAATTTCCTTTTAGAATGTATACATGTATTGATTATAGTTTTCAATCAAATACACGGGAAAACAATGCATTAAATATAAAATTGTCAATTCTTTAAATTTAACTTATTCCATATCATTCCAAGTTCATCAAGTTCTCAATTTCCATTTGTAGTTAGTCCATATTTTATTTATATTTTGATTCTTTGATTGAATTTATGACGCCTTTTCACGTGCATTTGAATAGTTATGCACTAAATTTTGTAGGATCCTAATTTGGGATTGATTTTGAATGTGTAGGATATTCCACCAGTCCAAAAATGTTGCAAGCATTTATCAAGAGCACAACATTGTAGACAGGTGGTAGAGGAAAATGGAGAGCCAATTTACCCCAAAAATTGTAACATGCCATATTCTAGCAACCATACTGGGCCAATGGTACTTCATTGTGAATTGGTTCTATTTTATGACATCCAAGTCTTATGTGGTTGTTCAAAATGTAAAGGGTTGAAGGTGAACCTTTAACGTGTAACAATGCTCCATTATATTAATGATCAACTACCCGGAGTTGATGGTATAATACCTCCCACTATGGTCAATGATCCAATAGGTGATATCGAAAAGAGATGTAGGTATACTTCCATATGATTTTTTTTTTTTAAGTTGGAAGTCAAATCAAATATTTTTCATCTTAAATTTACCAACATATATTTTTCTCTTGATTCAAATGAGAGCTCTAGTGAGCCAAAGTATGATATCAATACTACCAAAAATATCTTTAGTATGAGATCCAAAATGTTGTACGAACTAAAAGAAAAAATATTGAAGTACACACCAAGGTTAGGTTAATCGTTGGAGGGAAGTGACGACTTCTCTCTTCTTGTCCATTTTCAAAGGAAACACCAAATTTGTTACAACCATACTATATAGGGTGCCTAGTGTTGAATTATTATAACTTCGAATAATATTCTACTTATATTTGAGTCATTATTGGATAGATAAAATCCCCTTTTGTGGACTGATCAATTCGGGTATTGTATAAGATCAAATCCCCTTTTGTAGATTGGTCAACATGCATTTGTATGGTGGTATTTGTAAAGTTAGATCCTAGTAATTGTAAAGTGGTTTTAGCCACTTCTAGGAGAAGTAGGCTCCACCAAGTGAAGAGTCACAACCCTAGTGCCACCTCAAAAATTCTATTTATATGTGAAGATGGTGTCTCATTTGAACACACTCATCACACTATCTCTGCAACTATGAAGAAGGGCATAAGTCTTGGAGGAACTATTATTGCAACTAAGTGTGACGTCAAGGATGGTTCTTGGTCTGTGTCTTCGTATTTATTGGTTAAGTGGTGTGCTACTCTTCCTAGTGAAGGAGTAGAGGAGGATATTATGTTTGGTCTTTGGTTTGTATATATTGAGGAAGGTTTTTGGGTTTTCGTACCTATGAGGGTTTCCCAGGAAAATCTATGTGACTCTATTGTTTATGTGATCGTCTCTCTTTCAGTGATCTTATTTATGCAGCTAATGTGATAAATTATTATAATAATAAAGAACTATAAATGCTATTTTTATAAGTAAAACTTCAACATGGTATCAGAGCAGGCTTGAAAGAGAAAAAATCAATGAATACATTGTTTGATGCATGTTGTTGTTAGGACGTTTCCTCCTGTAATGCAATTATGCTCATTTTTTAACCATATTCTTGTACACTCTTTTCGAAATCCCTACTGACATGTTTCATATATCACATCAATCATCCTTTGTAATTTTATTAATCTTCTTGAAAAACAACATACACTATAAAAAAATCTATTAATATTTATATGAAAATAAATATAGCAAAAATCTTAATTTGGTAATTTTTTTGGATTTTTGTATGCATATTAAAAAATTATGTTTAGCAATAATACTTTTTAAATTATTATTTTTGTTATTGTATGTTTTTTGTATTGCAAGTCTCATGAATGTTATTGATCATTTCTCTTGAAAGATTTGTTGCGGCCATTAGATTGATTTTTGTACTATAAATGGAAAATATATATATACGTTCTTTCAACTATAGTCCTCATAATTTTATAAAACCTTTTCCCCCTCTCATTAACTTCCAACACCACTCTAGATGAACTAAGGATCAATTCATCATCATTTACATCCTTCATAATTTTTATCTTCTTAGGACAACTTTTTGTTCCATTGTTGTCATACCTTGAACAACATTCAACAAATGTGAAATTGATTGTTTGAAAGATGTTAGTGTTTATTGTTAAGAAGTACATTTATAGTAAAAATAAAAGAAAAATATCATATTGATCACCTTTTGATCCATCTGTTTCCTCCCTTTGCAACATTTCCATAAATAGTTTACATTATTTTCCACTCCTATTGCGAACAATATTTTGGAGTTTCTTCAATTTTTTGTTTTGCATGGCATGCATTATCCAATACACATCATTTAAACCTACATATAATTCAAATATATTATTTTTATATTAAAATTTAAAAGAACTTGCCATGTTATTTTCTTGGGATGTGCTTCCTTCTCCTTTGTTGCTACAAGTGTTTTCCCAAACCTTCTATAAAAGTCTTGCATAATAAAATACACAAATTATGAAATGTTTTACAAACTAAGTAAACAATTTTAGTTTTAAAATGGTTTTGGGTTAAGAAGTATGTACAATACATTAACATACATTAGTGTTTTTACGACGTACTTAAGGACTAGTGTGTTGTTACTATATAGTGCACATCAATAAACTTGGTAATATTTATAAAAAAAACAACAACAAGAAAGCTAGGGTTTTCAATTCCAAAGGTAACTTTGAAACCCTTCTATTTTCTTGAAAATGCCATGTAAATACTAATATGAATAAATATGTATTTTTTTTAAATTTTGAATCAATTAAGGGTAAATTTGAGATGAATATAATGTAGTTTCATATTTCCTCTTTAGAACATAGGGAATTTATTGCAAATTTGATGCTTAAAACATATGTCCACCCCAAAGTCTTCCCAAGTAAATCCCTCTTACATGAGTCTCCCCTCTAACTTTTGCAAAAGAATGAAATAAGACCTTACTAGTTTTATTGTATAAACTTAATTTTACAAAATGAATTTTTCGACCAATTTTTCACTTCATATTTCAATGCATTGATGATAAATACACATGTTATTGTTTTTCAATTTGGCTCACGGTGCACCTTAAAAATGTAGGATTATCAATACACTATGTTCTATTAAACACACCAAATAAACAATTTACAATGAAAATAGAAGTGTAGACCTCCATAATTAGAACTTTGTGGAGGTTATTGCAAAGGTTTATTTTAGATGTGTATCATAATTTAACAACACAATGTGTGTGTGTGTGTGTGTGTGTGTTGATTATGAATTAGGCGCATTGTTTATTTTTAAAAAACCTTCAAAACTCTATCTAAAGTTAGAATAGTACATGCTTCTCAAACTTTCCTTTAAGAATGTATACATGTATTGATTATAGTTTTGGATCAAATACATGGGAAAATAATGCATTAAATATAAAATTCTCAATTCTTCAAATTTAACTTATTCCATATCATTCCAAGTTCATTAGGTTCTCAATTTCCATTTGTAGTTAGATGATATTTTATTTATATTTTGATTCTTTGATTGAATTTATGACACCTTTTCATGTGCATTTGAATGGTTATGCACTAAATTTTGCAGGATCCTAATTTGGGTTTGATTTTGGATGTGTAGGATATTCCACTAGTCCAAAAATGTTGCAAGCCTTTATCAAGAGCAAGACATTGTAGACAGGTGGTAGAGGAAAATGGAGAGCCACTTTACCCCGAAAATTGTAACATGTCATCTTCTAACAACCATACTGGGCCAATGGTACTTCATTGTGAATTGGTTCTATTTTATGACACCCAAGTCTTATATGGTTGTTCAAAATGTAAAGGGTTGAAGGTGAACCTTTAACGTGTATCAATGTTCCATTATATTAATGATAAACTACCAAAGTTGATGGTATAATACCTCCCACTGTGGTCAATGATCCAATAGGTGATATCGAAAAGAGATGTAGGTACACTTCCATATGTTTTTTTTTTTTTTTAAGTTGGAAGTCAAATCAAATATTTTTCATCTTAAATTTACCAACATATATTTTTCTCTTGATTCAATTGAGAGCTCTTGTGAGCCAAAGTATGATATCAATACTACCAAAAATATCTTTACTAGGAGATACAAAAAGTTGTACGAGCTAAAAGAAAAAATATTGAAGTACACACCAAGGTCAGTTTAATCGTTGGAGGGAAGTGATGACTACTCTCGTCCTATCCATTTTCAAAGGAAATACCAAATTTGTGACAACCATACTCTATAGAGTGCCTGGTGTTGAATTATTTTAACTTCGAAGAATATTATACTTATATTTGAGTCATTATTGTATAGATCAAATCCCCTTTTGTGGATTGATCAATTCGGGTATTGTATCAGATCAAATCCCCTTTTGTATATTGGTCAACATGCATTTGTATGGTGGTATTTTTAAAGTCATATCCTAGTAACTGTAAAGTGGTTTTAGCCATTTCTAGGAGAAGTAGGCTCCACCAAGTGAAGAGTCACAACCCTAGTGCCACCTCACAACTTCTATTTATATGTGAAGATGGTGTCTCATTTGAACACACTCACCACACTAGCTCTGCGGCTATGAAGAAGAGAACAAGTTTGGAGGAAATGCTATTGCAACTAAGTGTGACATCAAGGAGGGTTCTTGGTATGTGTCTTGGTATTTCTTGGTTAAGTGGTGTTTTACTCTTCCTAGTGAAGGAGTAAAGGAGGATATTATGTTTGGTCTTTGGTCTATCTATATTGAGGAAATTTTTTGGGGTTTTATTACCTATGAGGGTTTCCCAGGATAATCTATGTGTCTCTATTGTTTCTGTGATGGTCTATCTTTCAATGATATTATTTATGCAGCTAATGTGATAAATTATTATAATAATAAAAAAGAACTGTAAATTCTAGTTGTATAAGTAAACCTTGAACATGGTATCAGATCAGGCCTGAAAGAGACCAACTCACATTTTATAAGAAGTGACTAGCGTCAATGCACCCTCACCAAAATCCAGTTTTTCAGTATTGCAACTGCTGCAAAATTAGGGTTTATGCATAAAACCTAAGTGTGTCATTTTCCATGTTTAAGGAGGATGTTGGAGGAAGTGACCACATCTAGGAGCTTACCCTAGGAGGACACATCTAGTCACTGTATCATAATTTCAAAATTTGAAGTTTGAGAAACTAGGGTTTCCTCATAAAACCCTAAGTTGCAGTTACAGTTGCAATTGAAGTACCAATTGCAGTTGTAGTTGTAGTATCAGTTGCAGTTGCAGTGCTAGTTTCCCCGTGTCAGTTCCTTCATGCTAGTTGCAACACCAGTTGCAATACGTTTTGTAATGAAAGTTTTTGTGAAGTGTTTGGACTGATTTTATTGTCCTAGTGCGCCTTACCCTAGAAAATATCCATCTAACTTTAAATTACAAGTTGCAACACCTTTGAAGTTTTAAAGGTTTGTTATTTATTGCCATTGTTGTCGGATGGTGCCACTACCTATCGATACTATCAGAGGTATGTACTTACATATTTTTAAACTATATCATTATTTTTAAAGAGTATTTGCATGAGAAATGATATTTTTTCTAAGCAACAATCATAGATCCGAAAGGATCTCAGATCCATCACATTAAGAGGAACTATGGACCCTAGGTTTGATTACTTTGATATGCCTCTACTTGTTAAGGAATTATTGCAATCTTATGAATATATAGATTGCATTTTGATATTTTGAACTTATCATACTAACCATTGGTCAAAATTAAAGTCAAACTATTAGATTGATTAAAGTTGAGATTATAGAGTTTATTCCCTAACTCAGATTTATGTCTAGATAGCATATAGTCTTAGTACAGAGGAAAAGTTGAAGAAAGTACTTGTCATATTGAGTGAAGGATACTTGGAAGAAAAGAAACACACTCATTGTTGAGGACAAGACTCCTGGTTCTAGGTTTGATTGATTAAATTGATAAGATTCAATTTTACACATATCAAGTTTGATAATTGCTAAACACTATAGTTATGATAGCAATCTTTGAAAAGTTTATTATTGAATACTTGGTAGCATGTGAGAATTATTGAAATAAATTCTTACTGTAATCATTCACCAAATATAACTAACATCTCCTCTAGGAGAAAATTCTTGTTTTGGTTCTAGGTTACCATGGAGGAATGATTGATCACAACATTAGAAGAGTGTTTCTCTCATTCATTATTATTGTATTTCTTACTTTTTACCCTTGTTACAGGAAGGCCACAAGTGATAGCTTTGAAGGAGCTACTATGATGATCGTTCTCACTATTTATTATTATTATTATTACAAAGAGTATTATTCTTGTTTGTTGTTTCTCTCTTGTTGTTCTTGTTCTGGGCAGGTCACAGGTGATAACCAGGGATCTATGGTGACAGTTGTAGGAGGAAAAATATTAGATGAGACATGGAGACAGATCATGAGGAGAAGAAGGCTCCAAAGATGACAGAACAAATCCCTATGGTGCAGTTGATCACTCTTCAGATCATCAGGAAGAGTTAGTAGAGCCAGAAGGGCCTACCTAGAATCATTGTAGTAACCAGGTGTGGAAGGTCACCAAAGGATCACTCGTGATAGAAAAAAGAGAGAAAGTAGGTACATTGTATTTATGTACTAGTAATATTGACTTTCTATCTATTTAGCTTCTATAGGTGTGGATACAACACTGTGGCATCATGGGCTTGGACACATGAGTGAGAAGGGGATGCAGATACTTCATAAAATAAAATAAATTCCAAATCTTAAACAAATTGATTTGGATTTATGTGAGCACTATGTTTATGCAACAACAATAAGTTGGATTTCAAAACTGCAAAAGATTATTGCACTTTCAACAATAGAAGCATAGTATATTGTTGCTACAGAGGCTAGTAAGGAGATGATTTGGTTAAAGATCTTTATGGAGGAATTGGAAAAGAAGCAAAAGAATAGTAGGTTGTATTGTGATAGTGAGAGTGCCATTTATATTGCAAAAAACTCATCCTTCCATTCAAATACTAAGCATATAAAACTCAAGTACCATTTCATATGATCCATCTTGGAATATGTACATTTGAAGTTGGAAACGATACATACTATCCAGAATCCTGTAGACATGTGAAAAAAAGGATTAACCAGGGAGAAACTAAGTCCCTGCTTGGTTTCAGTTGGCCTCCAATCATGAAGGTGAAGATGAGAAATTTTACAGGTCCAAGGTGGATCATAGTCCAACAGTTACAACAACAATGGAGTTGTTGTGATCAGTCTCCAAGTGAGATATTATTGGTTGTGGATCCTGATTATCAGCCTAATTCATATGTAGGTCAAATAAACTACATGATACATAATTCATTCCCTCCCCTCGGCCATGAGGGAGACGGGTTTTTTCTTTTCTTTGTAATTCAAATATTGTAATTTCATAGTCAATATGGACCATTCATTATAAGGTCTCATATCTGACTGTAGAAGTTATGTTAGGGTTTTTTCCCTAAAAGGAAACTCTCTTTTATGAGGGAATTGTATTGCGTATGTGTATTATTGCGAATATTGTATTATGAGAGAGGAGAGTGTGAGAGAAATAAGAGGAAGTTACAACGGGTGTGTTGTAAGTTGTATCCCTTCATTTGCTAGATAATAATAAAGGAAGGACCTAGTAATTTCTCTAGTGGGCGTATCCCACACTGGGTGAACCACGTATATCTGTGTCTCTATTGTATTGTGTATCTTATGTGTTTTATTTATGCATTTTTTTATTTTATTTTAACGCTCCGTGATTATGTTTTTCTATAAAAAAATCCCACGAATCATTATGAACGAAATTATCCCAGAAATCCTCGTGAGGAATTTGACATAATTATAACAGTTTTGGTGTTGTGGGTTATGAAATTGAATGTTGCAAATGTAACATCTTTCGACACATAGCCAAAAATTGCATAAGTGATTTGATGGTTTCTTCAAGGGAAACTATGCATGTTCTTTCAATCATATAGGGGAACAAATAACTTGGAAAAGGAAGAGATAAGATTTGAATGTTGAGGAATGTGGATTTTCCTTACAAGTCAAAATAGAAGAATCCATTGGTATATTGACAATGGATGCTCAAAGCATATGAATGGGGACAAAAACAAATTTGTAACATTAAATAAAGAAAAAGAGGGTTATATCTCATTTGGAAATGATAACTCAATGAAAATTATAGGAAAAGACACAATTAGTCTTGGAAATAAAGATGTTGTGGCAGAAAATGTCCTACTTGTTGAAAATATGAAGCATAATTTGGTAAGTGTGAGACAAATGTGTGATCAAGGAAACAAACTTATATTCAATTCAAAAGAAAGTGAAATAAGGATCATGCAGACTAGTGGCAACAATGACAAGGAATCCAAGCAACATATACATTTTGAATGATATCAAAGAAGAAATATGTTGTTTGGGGAAAGAAAATGAAAGTTGGATTTTTCATAGGATAATGGGCCATATACACTTTAATAATATTTTCAGGACCAAGAAGAAGAAATCTATAAGATAAATGCCAAAAATTACAAAGCCAACAAATACTATGTGCAAGCACTGTCAGCATGGAAAACAAACAAAAGTTGAATTCAAGAGAAATGAATACTCTATGAAAAAACCATTGGAATTGTACAAACTTATTTATGTGGGCCCACAAGAAAAAAATCACTGAATGGTGAACAATATTTCATGCTACTCATTGATGAATACACTAGAATGACCTCAGCTTGCATCCCCATGAAAAAGTCATAAACTTTCGAATGTTTCAAGGTATTAAAGGAACTGGTTGAAAATGAAACCGATTTGAAAATAAAATGATTAAAATTAGATAATGGAGGTAATACAATTCAGGGATTTGTATGAAGAATGGGGAATAAAAATACAATTCTCAACAACTAGAACACCTAAGAAAAATGGATTTGTTGAAAGGAAAAAAAAAAACTATACAAGAAATGGCCAGATTCATGTTGAATGATTCCAAGATAAGTGATATCTTTTGGGGATAAGCAATGCATACAAATTTTCATATCTTGAACAAATGATTGATAAGAAGTAATAATCATAAGAATCCATATGAATTATGGAAAGGAAGACCGACCAATGTCAAGCACTTTAGAGTGTTTGGAAGCAAGTGTTACATAAAAAGAGAAGACAAGAATATTGAACAATTTGACACTCGGGTGGATGAAGGAATATTTGTTTGGTAATCATGCAAATAAAAACATATAAGTGATACAATATAAGACTCAAAAAGATAGTGGAAAACATCAATGTAAAATTTGATGAAACATACTTGCTAAAGACTGGGAAGGAAAGAAAAAATTCAAACATCTTTGAAGAAGATGAAAATGAAGAACCAAAGCAAGAAGAAGAGGAGGAAGACTAATAACAAGAAGAAGAGAAGAAACCAAAAGTATAACAAGAAGAAAACAACCATCAATATTTTCAGACACCTTCTAGGACACCTAAACGTTAGGTTCAGAAGAATCATCCACTATAACAAATCGTTGGATATAGAAGTGCCAGAGTAATGTTACAAAAAAACTTTCCTCACCCCATGCAACTTGCTTGGATGGCCTTTCCATTTCCCTATGCAAACTTGAAGTCCCCTTTTGTACATTCCAGAGAAAAAAAAACACATTTTTGCACATATACACGCCCTATCAGTTACACAACAAGCATAACATAGGTTGCTCCACTACATTCCACATACATCAGGTTTGGTGCTCAAAATTAAAAATTATGTCCGGTTTCCATGCCATGTGTTAGGGTCCTAACCCACGCATAGGTAGGACAATATATTCAGATGTAATAAAGGTCAATATTAATAAGGCCTTGCAATAAAATAGAATAAGTCGAATGTAAGAAGACCTAATAGAAGTTTTTGCTTCTAGAAGGATCTTCCTCTAGATGCTTCTTCTGATAGACATATTTAGTATAAATAGGAGTCGAGGGTATGAGAACCATAGTTTGGACATTATTGTAATATAGCTTTTCTCGACTGGAGGTTGCCCCCTTGAAGTGGCCCGTGAGCATTTCTCTCAGAATCAAAGTGTTATTTCTGTTATTATTCTTATATCATTTTAGTTTTATTATGGTGACTATTTGGGTTATATTACTGTTATTCTGCCATTTCTAGCATTTTATTTTTGTTCTGTATACTTTTTATATCCGATATATTACAAGTGGTATCAGAGCACTTTCCTTGGCAAAAATTGTGGGTAATTGTTTTTCAAGGTAGAGACGTATTCTGACGTCTTTAAGCCACATAGATCTGTCGTTACGCACATAAACCCATGGTTGAGGGATTCATACATGCATGAAATACAAGTGGTTCTTAAGTGCACATCTATTGGCCACCCTTGTAACCCATGTTGGTACTCCTTAGAGTGGTAGCACATTAGACAACACTTATGTATAGATCGACCTAGATTTCATGAAGCCCTCTTTAGATAAACCGACAACCACTTGATTGTTATAGTTCCACCGAGAAGAGTACTCAAGAAGATACTCTCTAGTACCTGGGTAGTCGGATAGTATAACTAAGAGTACAATTTATCCTCCTTAGTTAGTGCCCTAAGATATTGGGCCGAGTATTACTATTGGACCTCGCACGTATATCAGAGAGATATAGCAGAAGGAAAACCCATCTGTAGAACCCTTGAATACCTAACCCTTGGGGACAACAACATAAACAAATCAAAACAGACAAGATCTATTGCCGTGCAACTGTGTTCGGGTTGCCAAGTAACTACACATTTCTTCCTAGTTAAGAATTTGGGCATTTCATCACTGCAGTGTTCTTCAGACTGGAGTACAACTCTGCAAGTGTAAAAAAAAACATCTGGAAAAATTTTCACCATTATTTGAGACCTATTCCATTGGATTCATCTCTTCACCCTTATCAAATTCATACATATCATTTTTCGGAAAAAAAAATTGACCCCAACGCCCCTTTTCGGTTCCCTCATCCTCATGGCCCATACCCGTAGCCAAGACTTGGAAGCTCACTTCAATACCTTGCAATCTAGTCTCATCGAGACCCAACAAGAAGTGAAACAACTCAGTGCCAATGTTGTTGTCATCAATACAACCATGTAGTCCTCAATACAGGAAATCAAGCAAGACTTGACCACCCAGCTTGAATATGTCTTTTCGTCACTCTGCACCAAAATTCATATCCCTACAGATAACCCTTCCTTTGACTCACCCCTACATACTGAAGGTGAACATTCCTCTCATTCCCATAACTTTCAGCACCATCACTTTCAACATGACCTATGCCTTCCACAGGTGGATGTGACCAAATTTGATGGCTCAGACCAGGTGGATGTGACCAAATTTGATGGCTCAGACCCCACTGGTTGGGTAACCCAAATGGAACATTATTTCTCTTTATACGGCATTACAAATGACTTGGCCAAACTCTGATATGGTGTTCTCCATCTAGATCAAGAACGTTGGCTATGGTGGCAATGGATAAAAACTTCTCGTCAAGGGTATATTTCTTGGACACACTTTGTGGCAGAGCTTTATGAATGCTTTGATACTGACACCAACCATTTGGGTCGTTTGACAAAGTTGAAACAATCAGGAACAGTGGAAGACTTTATAGCTTCCTTTGAGCACCTGGCTTTTTGGATAGAGGGCATGTTTGATGCTTTTTTCTAAGAGTGTTTTATCAGTGGCCTCAAGGATGAGATTCATGCCCATGTCCTCATGGCTTGGCCTTAGATTTGGGTGGAGGCTACTAAAAGAGATAAAGAAGAAAAACATGTTGTATCTTCTCAAAACCAAAAACCCTCCTTTATCCCTCGCCCTAAACCACTAAATCACACTACTCCCTCCGCTCCACTAAATATCCAAAAATTGACCAGGGTTGAAATGGATGAATGCCAACTCAAAGGCCTTTGTTATAAATGTGATGAAAAATATTTCCCAGGGCACAAGTGTACGGAACAAAATCTTTTTATGGCCATATCCAAAGATATTTCGGAAGAGGATGTTGAAACTCCCCTTGTGTCTGAGTCAGCTAAAACCACTGACATAACCCTTGCCTTAGACCCTCTCGAAGTAGAACCGGTCATTTCCCTCAATGCTCTCACTGACTTCTTCACTCCCCAAACCCTCAATCTAATCGGTTACATCAAGCATCGGAAGGTCATCATTCTGGTTGATAGTGGAAGCACCCATAATTTATTCATCACTGCATTTCCCAAGAAACTCATATCTACATCCATGCCGTCAATAATTTTCAAATCATGGTTGCCAATGGTGGCTCCATGAAATGTGGAGGGCGTAGTGAAAATGTGCGTCTCCAAATTGCTGACAACCACCTGAAATCTCATATGTTTGCTATCGACATGGGCGATTGTGACATTGTGTTGGGTGCAGACTGGCTAAGGACTTTGGGTCCCATTCTCATGGATTTTAAGAAATTAACCATGAAATTCGACCAAGAGGACCACCAAAATAAGTTCCAAGGAATCACCGTCGGTTCACCTGAGATCATTAGTTCCCATCGCAGGGAAAAGCTACTCAAAAAATGTCATTCTGGTGTTATTTCCCAACTCTATGCCATACAAGCAACAGAGACACCCTCAGTTCCACAAGACCTCCAAGCCATCCTTTCTAAACATCAAGTGGTCTTTTTCACTCCCCTGGGACTCCCTCCTTCCCATGGTGTTTATGATCATTCCATTCCCCTTGTACTCGGAAGCCTTCCTCCCAATATCCGTCCGTATCGTCACCCCTTTTCTCAAAAAAATGAAATTGAGAAAATGGTCCAGGAACTCCTTAATGCAACTGTTATCTGCCCTAGTACAAGCCCCTACTCTTCTCCTGTGGTCATGGTCCTGAAGAAAGAAGGTTCTCGGGTAATGTGTCCTGACTTTCGTTCCTTCAACAAACTTACCATTAAAGACAAATTTCTCATTCCTGTCATTGATGACCTCCTGGATAAATTGAGTGGCACCCAATTCTTTACTAAACTTGATCTTCGTTTGGCTACCACCAGATACATATGAAAGAGGCAGACATTCCCAAGATTTCCTTTAGAACCCATAAGGGCCACTATGAGTTTTTGTTCATGCCCTTTGGCTTGTGTAATGCCCCCTCCACCTTCCAAAGCCTCATGAATCATGTCTTCCGTCCTTTTCTCCATCATTTTGTCTTAGTTTTCTTTGGTGATATCCTCATCTATAGAAAAACCTGGATAGACCATATTGCTCATGTGGATCAAGTTCTCCAGCTACTCTCTCAGCACCAAATTTTCCTGAAACAGTCTAAATGTTCTTTTGGCACCTCAAAAGTAGAATACTTGGGTCATCTGGTTGGCAAGGATGGCGTCAAGGTGGATCCAAAAAAAATTGAAGCTATGCAATACTGGCCTTACCCAAAGGCTCTCAAAAGCTTGCGTGGATTTCTGGGCTTAACAGGTTATTATCGCAAGTTTGTTAAGAATTATGGAAAGATTGCAGCACCTCTCACTGCTCTCCTAAAAAAGAACTCTTTCACTTGGACTCCAACCGCTACTCAAGATTTTCACACCTTGAATATGGCCATGTGCACCACTCTAGTCCTGGCCCTTCCTGATTTCACAAATACCTTTGTCTTGGAATGTGATGCCTCAGGGAAAGGAATTGGTGCTATCCTTATGCAAGAGGGTTGGACTTTGGCCTTTACCAACAAGCAACTATCTGAAAGAAATCTAGTCAAATCAATCTATGAAAATAAAATGTTGGCTATTCTGCATGCCATTGATTTATGGCGCCCTTATCTATTGGGGCAACATTTCCAAATTAAGACAGACCATCAAAGCCTCAAGTATTTTTTGGAACAACGCATTTCCTCCCAGGAGCAACAAAAATGGGCGACTAAGCTCTTTGGATATGATTATGAGATCATTTACAAGAAAGGTAAAGACAATGTGGTGGCGGATGCACTTTCTCGAAAATATGAAGATGAAAGATCCATTTTTTCTCTTTCCTTCATTGTACCAGATTGGCTCCAAGCCGTTCACCAGGAATGGCTACAAGATCCCAATAGTTTGCATATGATCCAACAATTGCAGTCTGATGCTCCAGCTTCCCTAGGGTACTCTTGGCTCCATGATGAGCTTCGATACAAAGTCTGTTTGTATTTAAGTAAGCAATCAAAGCTTAAATCCATGGTACTTTCTGAACTTCATGCTACACCCACAGTGAGGCACTTCGGGTTCACCAAAACCTATGACAGAGTCAAACGTTCTTTTTTCTGGGATGGTATGAAACAGGACATTCATAATTTTGTTCCTGAATGTGATGTGTGTTAATGCAACAAGGGAGAAACTGTCAAATCTTCAGACACACTACAACCGCTTTCGATTCCATCTGCTATTTGGAAGAATATCTCTATGGATTTTATTACAGGCTTACCCAAATTAGGAAATAAATCAGTCATCATGGTGGTTGTTGATCGTCTTTTCAAGTATTCTCATTTCTACACTCTTCAACACCCATTTATAGCATCCACGGTGGCTCAAAATTTCATGGATCATATCTTCAAGCTTCATAGCATGCCACACTCTATTGTTTCTGATCGCGACCCAACTTTCACAAGCAATTTTTGGCAAGAATTGTTCAAGCTACAAGACACCCAATTGCATCTCAGCACAGCTTATCATCCCCAAACTGATGGTCAAACAGAATTTGTCAACAAGTGTATGGAAACATATTTGAGGTGTTTTGCCTCGCAAAAGAAAAATCAGTGGGCTCAATGTTTACCCCTAGCTGAATGGTGGTACAACACTTCATACCATACAACTACATGCATGACTCCTTTTGAATCGATATATGGACATAAGCCACCTTCAGTTTTCTCATACTTACTTGGTGTCTCAAAGGTCTAGGTGGTTGACCAAAAACTTACAGTTCGAGAGGCTATTCTCCGTACCCTCAAAGAGAATTTGGTCATGGAATAGAATCGCATGAAGTGACAAGCTGATCAAGGTCACTTTGAACGTCAATTTGCAGAAGGGGATCAGGCGTTTCTTTGAATGCAACCTTACAAGAAAACTTCCCTCAAGGTTGAGCATTGTCAGAAGCTAGCGCCCAAATTTTATGGTCCTTATACCGTTCTCAAGCATGTGGAACAAGTATCCTATTAGTTAGCTTTGCCCAGTCATTCAAAGCCACATCCTATTTTTCATGTTTCATGCATAAAGAAGGTGATTGGAACTAAGTGCCAAATTCAAACCAACCTTCCCGAGTTAGTCGAAGAAAGATCCATTTGGCTACAACCACAAGCAATTTTGGACCAGCGTGAACATCGCTTGTGTTAGATAACCATCAAGGAAGTGTTAGTCTAGTGGAAAGATACAACTCTAGCAAGATGCCACTTGGGAACCAACTACCATTCTGCAACAATTTCTACATCTCAAGCCTTAAGAACAAGGTTGTTTTTAAGGGGGAGGACATGTTAGGGTCCTAACCTGCACATAGGTAGAACAATATATTCGGATGTAATAATGGTAAATATTAATAAGGCCTTGCAATAAAATAGAATAAGTCGAATGTAAGAAGACCTAATAGAAGCTTCCGCTTCTAGAAGGATCTTCCTCTATATGCTTCTTCCGATAGACATATTTAGTATAAATAGGAGTAGAGGGTATGAGAACCCTAGCTTGAAGATTATTGTAATAGAGATCTTCTCAACTGGAGGTTGCCCCCTCAAAGAGTCCCGTGAACATTGCTCTCAAAATCAAAGTGTTATTTCTGTTGTTATTCTTATATCATTTCAGTGTTATTGTGGTGATTGTTCTGGTTATATTGTTGTTATTCTGCCATTTCTAGAATTTTATTTCTATTATGTATACTTTTTATATATGGTATATTACACCAAGTCACAAGATCCATGATCCTTAACCTTCTGTATACTGGAAACACTCTGACACGGCCCTTCAGTTCCATTTGAAGGCTATAAATTGAGCCATATCCAAGCCTTGAGCGATTCAACAATTCAACTTTGAGAGAAAAGACACTCTGGATAAATTTCACTTCATATTGAGTCTGCATCCCTTTGTCCTTGAAAGTCTAAACCCCTTGTTCAAACCCCAAGCTCCTCTTTCTTTGTGATGGAGAACCTCATTGGCTCCTTTATATGAGCTTGCCTTTGTTGGTGGATTGAAGTGGTGGAGGCCCAACTGGATGGACTTAGTTTCTCAGTTCTGATTTGTGTCGTTACAAAAGTTTTTCACCTATATACTTCTGTTGATTACTTTAATAGAAATACTCTTTTCTCGTCCAATTGATATCTTACAAATATTCAAATTATTATTCCATGGGTGTATTTTCCATGTATGTTAATGGATTATGCTAATATATATGCTAACATTATATATTGTCACCATATGTGTAATATCCCCCAAAATAAATTATTGTTAAGTCTGAAATTGCTTAAGAATTTATTTTCGTTTTTGGTAAACTCAAAATTGGAAAATTATTGCCATTTATGAAAATTCTGAATTTTGAATTTAATTAATTGTAAATTATGATTATGACTATTGGGAAAATATCTAATTTGACCCAAATAACTCTTTGACTATGACACTTGTAAGAAACAAATAATTTTATATTTATTGTTGATGGATAAATGGAACAACCAAGTTGAAAATCAGCTGACCGTGACTCCATGAGATGGGAACATGTTGGAACTACCTCAGGGCTGAATGTTACAAGTGGAAAATCAGGAATTTGGCCATTGGCAGCCCCTAAAAATCAGAGATTTGTAAAGCTGCAAAAATTTCCAAGGGGAAGAGACCTAGGCACAAATGATTTTGGCATATATAGCATATGAGAGGAGGCAGGACGCTACCAAGTATGTTGGGGAAAATTAGTATCACTTGTTGTTATGAGCACTACATTCTGAGTGTGAGGCAAGGAGATGTTTCTTGTAACTGAAGAAGGACTATATCTAAGGAGGAGTTTGGAGTTCGTCCTCATGGGTTCATGGTCAGGCTAGGGGGTGAACATAGCAAGTAGATTGGATGCTCTGTTCTATGGTTGGGTGGAACTTGGTTGTTCCATTTGTTGTTTCAGCTTTTGGTTCAGATATGTTCCTATACTCTTCTCAGGTTGAATTTTTGTTGAATAAATAGTTGGTAGTATACATTCTATTCTTAGTCCTGGATGGATGACCTATTGTTTTATGGTTGATAAAATGCATCTATGATGTTAGTAGAATGATATGAATTTTCGTTGTTAGATAATGGCTAAGTAGGATAAAACGAATTATAGGATGAATCCTTGGAGATTGGATTATGTCAATCACTGAAGTAATGAAACTATTGTTATCTGTTGTTGGAATAGATTTATTTTTCTTATGAATAAAGTAATAAAACAACTATTTTCTGTTGTAGGAACATATTCATTTTCTTAATGAATGAAGTAATAAGCCATGATGTATTAGCTATTATAGGAACATATTTATTTTGTTAATAAAGGAAGAAATAGAGCTACTCTGTGTTGGTTATGGTAGGTACATGGGGTATGCCTATAAGAAAAATAGAATCATTTTAGACCTATTTTAATCCCTACTAGACATGTGAATTACATACACATAGATAAGGAGATTATGGAAGAAAACTTGAGATTTGATATATATATCTAGACATATTACTGTAGGTTAAATACGTAGAACCGTTTTAGATAGTTGGGAATACCAGACAAAGTAAATGTCAAACGAAACTTAGAATAATTATCCATATACGATGGGAATATTCATATATGTATAGAGATTTATATATATGTATATACATTATTGCTATAAAAAATGTTATATAACTACTTAAACATCTATACTACGCATGCAACAAGATTTTCAGTGCTTGGACACAAGAGAGATGGAGTAAATATTTCATTAGTATGACTATGCCCATTGTATAAAATTGTACAGATCAGTCCTTCACAAACGAAATCCTTTGCTGGATATATATAATAACACAGAAGCAAAGGCCCAATAAATTAAAATACGTGAAATATGTAATATAATCCAGAATTGGACCAGTGATTAAATGAGTATTCAAACCCTACAAAAATGCCACGAACTATAATAAATTAGCAGTGGAATTCAGAGCCAATGCAGAGTTTTCCCCCTTTGTTTCTCCTTATGGATTTAAGATACAAAGTAACTAGTTTGATAGGAACCTAGCATGAAAACTAATACAATAAAGAGTATCCTAGGTGACACCCGTATCACTGGAACAAAACCTGTATAAGGTGGAACTCGAGTACCTTTCGAGTGAGGCGAGTTAGTGAATCCATTTGAGTAGAATTGGTCAATACCTGCAAAGAGAAAAAGGGTGAGAATTAGTAAAACGGTAATAGGAAACAATTAACCAAATTAAATTTTGTTGATTCACTTACAGGAGCAATACTTAGCTTGAGAATTTTGTGGTAGTGCTTTCCATCGGCGTCACCGAGTAATCTGTCCACAGGTCTGAAGGGGAGGAGTGGACTTGGAAAGATCTGATGGGTGCACTCACAATATAATAGGAGTCCCATCATTAGCTTGGTAACCAAAAGAGTTAACCAAATAACTCTAGAATTAAGTAATTAAGAAAAAAATATGCTAACATTGAATGCCTCGATAATCTGATCAAATATTACAGAACCACACATGTCACAGTGAGGCGTCTATCACCCTTTGTTTTACCCATGCTATTTTATTCATGCTACAAGAATTATAACAGTCAAATTTCCAAACACAGAATACAGGAGCAAAGAATTTATAAATAATTACTTGAACCAAGTTAGAGTCCGATTTAGTACACGCAGGAGGCATCATATGACTATTACGATCCCTGCCCAGAATATGAATGAATGTATTTAGACTTAGGGAAACGAGTCTGTACGAATAAGACTCAATAAAGTAACGAGGAAATTTCCCAACAATCCACAGGAAAAGATGTTTAAAAATTCTATAGTATATCACATGATTTCATGGTAAATTTCTACAAACGAGAAAGGACTATTTCCTTAACAAATAGAGATATGGAGATAGATTGGAACCAGATGGAATTATAACGAGACCCGAATCATTTTCTTCTCAGAACCTGAAATCCACAGTTCGAAATGTCAGACAGAAGTTTCTTTCAGAGCCCTATTTCTCTTCTCCCACAAAAACCCTTATTTTAAATATTAAAAGAGACGAGAATCGTCGCATTCTATTAAAAATACTCGTATTCAAGTAGAATGGAAAACATTTCTTCAGTATACAAAGACCCAGACATGATATGGAGGATATCCCCTTAGGAGTTTCTATCACACAGTAGAAGTCCAAAATTTACATTGAAAGACAGATTCAGAGAACCTACGACCTCACAGGCAGTTAACAAAATTTTTAGAGTACCAAATCTTTAAAATTCATGGAAGAAACAAGTTAGGGTTAGAACCTCTACCGAAACAGAATGGGAATTTAACACACAACAAATATTTTTAAATAAGACTCCAATGCAGGACCGAGGGAGTCAGATAGAGAAAAAGAAATATCTGGTGACTAGTGCACGCTACGAAAGTCTGAAATCGCAGAAGAAACTCAGAGTAAATGACAAAGAGCTATTTTTTTTAGTTGGTTCAGTGTAGCATTCCTCCGGTAGATGCCCCATACTTTTCCTCCTACCCAAGACAAACCCATCTACACGATTTAGGCCAAGCTTGCAATACCATGGGGTTAGCATGGGAGCGTATTCGCCGAGGACACAAAGAGCTAAAAGATAATGAAACAACAACCCTAAAATTCTGCCTCTAAGACGAGTAATAGCAATGGTTATGAACCCTGTACCTTTCCATGTGAAAAGAGAGAGGTGGCATGTTTATACTGGACACAGTGATCGAGCAATAACCCTCGGGAGTTACCCTGACATGTGTCCATTAATAATCTAGGTAGAGACTTGAATTCGGGACCTGACAAGTACCTCGTTCACATTCTTACAAGGTTATTGTGAGGGATACTACTCAGTCAAGGAAAGACTATTTCGGTTATCAAGCCCATCCTATCATTCAGTTAAATTTGCGAGCACTTGCTTAGTTGATGTTAACGAATTCGGGGAAGAGGACTGGTATTGTTGGTCCCCTCAACGATGCCCCACCATCAACCAAATTACGAGTCTGGGTATTGGTAAACGTAATTTTAACCATGACCTTTCCATCAGAGTCTATTATTTGGACAGTTAGATAAATGTAAAGTCACCATTTTATGTAAGGTGTGTGGCTCTTACTTCGATAAGGGTGTATGATCTATTGGAACCCAATAGTTTCATATATATCCTTTATGTCATAATCAACATTTATGCTATGCTTGGAGAGCTCCAATACTATTAATACTTTAACAATTTACAACGTCAAACGTTATGCCTAGGGATGGGTATAATATTCAGGATCCTTATTGTTGTAAATGTTAATTCGTGTACACACATATATATATAAAGGATTATGATGTGGGTAGAGCTTTATATATATGTATATATACATGTCTTTTTATATATATGGATTTATTATAATGATTGTGGGATCTCCAATCTGTTATCCTAACTTTAGAAATGTTAGAAATCTGAGAAGCAAGGGTATAAAAAAGTTACCCCCTCAACCTGTGTATATGGGATTACTATGCAACACGAAATAACTCTGAAAATAAAGTCTTTTATATTGGCAGTTAGTGGTATCGATACAAATGGTAAACATAGTCCTTACGAAATCAAACGACAGCTACCTACTTACAATAACTTTGAGTCTTTCAAAATAAGTTGATCGAAGAGGAAGAAATTTTAATGTCCTAAGGAATTTTGTTTTTGGGTAGATTTGGGGAACATTACAGTATGATTGCATATCTTGGTTGTCGAGGAAACTTTGCAGGTATAAATCTTTGAGTTACATGATAAAAAATGGTCTTCATCAAACATCTGAACGAGGTAGGCTCTTGGCCTTGTCTTGGTAGAATTTCATTTATATAACATACTTGGGATTAGATTTGATTTCTCCGTGTCATTTCATCTTTTGTGGTTTACCCTATACCATAGAGATATTTTCCTCGTAACATAAATGGAGACCATACTGGGGATTGATATTATTTTTGGGGGTTTGGAGTGTTTTTCTCCTTGAGTTTCTCTCTGTTAGCTTGAGTTTCCTTATCTCTTGATTGCTTGACAACCTATTTATACTTTTCATCCGAGTTTCTTGGCTTAACCCTTTCCATGACATTGTTTTACTAGGTATACACAGTTTTTCCCTTGACAGACACGTACATACATGAGTTTTCCTCCTTTAGGGTTCGTACAGACGTGAGTTTTTCTCAAACATTCGCATACATAAGCTCTTTAGTATTGCTAGCTGAGTTTTGTGTTTGTTGGGTGAGTTTGGTTGGTTGGTGATTCCTCTTGGGTCTTTTTCCTCACTGTTAAGTTCTTACAAAGTGATATGAAACCTTCTTATTGTTGAATTTTTGGGTGGTATTCTTTCTTATAATCCTTATCATTGGTTGTCCTTGCACATTGGTCTAAGTGTTTGCTTCTCAGTATCCTGCTTGTCTTGTCTCGTTTTGCTTGCAGTAGGGTTTGCATGTGAAGCTGATATTTAGTACTTGCATTTTATTTTCTTTGTATCAAAAATACAAAAAACATTTTCTCATTTTGCGTTATAGAATTTTCTCTTTTTATTACTTTGCATCAATTTTGACACATGTGGAGAGATTCCATTTCATTGAAATTGTAGAGATTGCATTGGAAAATTTGCATTTAGAAGCGTACCATCTCTTTGAAATTCAAGATTAGTACTTAGTAGTGTTTTTATATTTGTTTCTTTTTATATGATGAGTCGTAATACCATCAATTTCACGACCATGCCTCTTGAGTAAGAATAATCCATTAAAATTAAATTAACGTTGATTAATTAAAATTGATTAGAAATGATTTTATTTTTCAGTGTACACAAACAAGTATAGGACATATGGCCTTGGAATAGGATTTTGTGAGTAAACTTCTCCAAGGATATTAAACTAAACATATGTGTCTAACTAGGGAGTGGTGAAAACCATTGTGTAATTAGTGACGTCAGGAGGCTCCACTCACACCGGAGTTAAGCACGAGGTCATGTGAAGCTGGTTGCAGAGATAACCCTCTTATATATTCTTAGCATCAGAGATATTTTTGTGGTTCTATTTGTATTTGGGGGTATTTCCAGTACCTTTACCTCTGTCAAAGGTGATGCTTTCAATATTTCAGGCTTTGTTACCCTCCCATACAGTGGACCTAAATTACGAGTGTTTTCCTGCGCATTGGTTATATTGTGGTGACTCTAGTTTCTTGACATAGGTAGC
>SNQJ01S0069997.1:29341-47431 GCA_010110895.2 Picea sitchensis
TTTGATTCTCATGGGATCTCTGCAACTTTTGAATTGCTTGTTTTTCTTCTCCGATCTCCGGATGCTTTGAAACTCCTTTGTGCATAGAATGGTTTCATTTACAATGGCTCAAGAGCATTTATATCGGGGAATAACCTATCGTGTCGTATCAACCATTTAATTCGGGTGATGAGTGGAATTCAAACAAATCTTCCGCCGAATCTCTGCAACTTGAATTCATCGTGGGTTGACGATAGAGGCGTGGAGGGTGATGTGGTCCATTGGTAATTTCAAACAACTGTTTTGATTCGCACACAAAGTGGAAACTAATGCAAGATTTGGAATTAATTAGTCCCTTAAATGCTCCAAATCTAATCGTATCTAGTGCTAAAGCGTCCCATCGTGTCGCTTTCTCAGTGGATGAATTGGGGGTCGAGGATACACCATGAAAGTTTTCATTGATATCCTTCTATGAAAAACCTTTGATGCCTATCAATTTCTTCATACGGTGTTGACGTGGCACAACTGACTCGGAGGTGTGACTTGGACCTAGGGAGCCAAGGATGACTCAGGGTTAATCTAAACTGTATGGTTTCTCTAATATGGCAGAGACACGTGGCATTGAAGATAGGTGGCTAAATCCAAGTGTATTAGTCAGAGTTGGGTCTTTCTTCAAGTTGTGCGTTCTAAAATAAACCTGGGCTCACCGATGCCGAAAAGGTATCGGTAGTCGACGATCTGGGATAAACCTATCACGTGCTTTTCTTCGGATTATCTTCCTCAAAAACTCTCGATGCCGAAACGCTTCATGAATCAGTGGTCAAGGAAAACTCTTTAGTGTGGTCAGATTTTTCTTCATGATTCGTTCTTCTCCGATTCTGACAAGTGTGTCGGGTATCGACTATCGACGATATCGTTTATTTCCTCTTTAACATTTAATCCCTTCTTCTTTTACCAATGTTGATGGGGATCGGCTATCTGTGATGTATGTATGTTATACTTGCCATGAAACAAAACTTCCTTTCATTGATACCGGTGAAGATCGACGCTTGGTAACTGAGGTTTTCTGAGTGATTCTTTTCCACTTCTTAATTACTTTCGATGCTGAATCTTGAGCACGTCGGGTGAAGTGTTTTGGTTGTTGATTACTTATTTAAGTGTTAAGCCTCTCTAATTTATGGGGTTTCATAAATTTAGAAAAACCTAAACATCTTAATGAGAGTTAATAGAACAAGAAAAGAAAAAACATTTCTCAAAGAAAAATCGAATTCAGACAGTACAAAGATTAAGTGGTACCCAAAAAGTGAAAAATTGACATAGGAGTTTTAGGGTGTGTTGAGTTCTCAACAAATGGCGACTTACTAGGTGAAAGTAGAAACTTTGTTCCTTCATCGGGCTCATCTGATGCAAAAGCTAATTAAGAACTTAACTAGTTTTTATCAGAGCTTCTTTTACCCTTGCATTTGGAATTTCCCCTGTTGACACATATGGGCCCACCTATGGGTTTTTTTAACCTTTATTCTGCCTTCTTTTCCTGTAACCTTGAATCACGACCCATTTTGACAAGAGTCTAGTAAATCATTCACTGGCACTGGGCCTTTTAATTACCCTTATTCATTTKCTAYGGTGTTGCTTCATTTCCARCGAGCCTCCATATCCCCAACAGAGCCACCCCGACGTCACAGACCTTGCTCCGYTGCCAGCAAGTGTCCATASCTCTGACAGAGATATCTACATACTCTCTCCTACTGTGCACGCATTTGATATAGTTGAATTTTATTTTGGCAGAATGCCCTGAGCGAGCGAGAGAGGAGGACATCTATTATTTGCAAAAATGAGATGGTTAAAGTGAAACTCACTAGCTCTATCTCTGAGGTGCATGTATTCCTTTCCAACTTACCGTCTTTCCCTTGAGGTTTTACCAGACCACTAAGTAGACACTTCTTCATTTACCCAAAGTTTTTCATCTGCGCAGGTTAGATAAAAAAAAAAACCATTGGAACGACCGCGAGTTCCTCAGCGTTTCTTGTGTCTGTATGTGAGAGATGATTTAGGAAGAGAGTTCACTATGTCACATGATTTGAGGTCAACTATAGTCTTTCTAAACACAGTATTTCAAAATCTCAGAAGAACAATCGCAAAAGATAAAGTGAAAAATTTATAAATGCAAAAGATAAATCAAGGCATCTAAAATAAACACAGAAAAAAGAATATTATATATATATATATATATATATTAATGAAAATATTGTTTTAGGGCTCAACCATTCACTGGGAGAGCATCAGGTTCCCCCCTCAGATTCTATAGTTGATACGTTCCTAACCCAATCTTCTCAGCCACCTGGAAAGGTACGAGCCATAGATTCTAAAACTTAGAATGTTTTCCTTTAGGCTCATTTTCTTTGTCCCACTTTAGGACTAAGTATCCTACTTCAAAAATTATTCTCTTTATCCTTATGCTTATCAAAACACCTTTTAACTATCTACTGGTGGGATATGAGCTTTGATTCAGCTTTCTCCCTTTCTTCTTCTAGAATGAGTAGGGTGTCAATTCTTTGTTGCATGACTGATGAAGGTTGACCCATAGAATTGTGAGCAAGTTGAAGAGATGGAAGATAAATCTCATTCGAGAGAATGACTTCCTGTCCGTTTACCAGAAAGTATGGGGAATTCCCTATATCTTCTTTGGGTGTGAATCTATCAGCCCATAAAGAATTAGGAAGTGAATTATGCTAATTCCTCTGGTTGTCTACAACTATTTTCTTTAATATTCTCACTAGGTTCTTATTATTTGATTCTGCTACTCTGTTTCCTTGTGGGTAATAGTTAGCAGAGTATCTAATTATGATTCCTTTGTCTAGGGAAAACTCTGTTAATAAGGTGGAAGAAAAGTAAGCTACATTATCAAAAACAAGAATATAAGGTACACTAAACCTAGTGATCAGTTATTGTTCTCTGAATTGGATCACCACCTTTTCGTTTACATGAGTTAGAGGGATGGCCTCTTCCCATTTCTTGAAATAATCTATGGCAGTTAATATATACCTATGTTGTTTTGAGGAACTCTTTGTTATATATCCTATGATATCTAACCCCCATTGCTTGAAAGGCCTGGAAACAACCACCAGTTGAAGTGGGACAATTGCTCTCTTTTCCCTCCCTGTGCTTATTTTACACGTCTTACAGTTACTAGTGTATGTGTGGGCATCCTTGAACAGAGTAGGCCAATAATAGCCAACTCTCAGTATTTTATGAGTAGTGGTGTTTCCTGCAAAATGTCCACCTACAGGGCCATCATGGAGATCCTTCAGAACCTTGTCTGCATCTTCACATTAGAGACATCTTAAAAGTACCGCATCATAATTAAGATAAAAGAGTTCTGAATTTATGAGGCGATATTGTGCGGATTTTAATATGAGGGATCGCCTTTCCCTAGGGTTTAGGTTTTCTGGGCATGTCCCATGATGCAGGAGATAAGTCAATTTATCATACCGAGACTCTTGTCCTGGGGAAATGTATGAAGCTTCACCACACCATAATGCCATTTCATTCTCCCACCTGGGGTCTTCATTTACTTGGTCCTGAGCTTCAGCTTCCAATTTGAATAACCCTTGTCCTTTCACTAGTTTAGCAGGTTTTATATCTAGATCAAATTCTTGGACTACTGCCATCTAATTTCCTTTTCTTTCCCCCATCTCCTATTGAGTAAACAAGGATCAGACTGCATGGTGAGGCACGATGACTTTGGTATGGTTCTTGAGGATGTAAGATCTGAAATGTTTTACTGCTTTGTAAACCGCATAAGCTTGCTTGTCTATAGAAGGATAATTTAGTTCGGCACCTTGTAGATTAGTGCTCATAAACGATATCGGGGCCTCATTTTTATCATCATCCTTCTGAGTTAATACTGCAGCTAATGATTGGTCGAAAGTGAAGGTATAGAGGAAGAAATATTTGTTGAAATCGGGACTTCACAACACTAGGGCTTGACATATTGTAGTCTTAATATTGCTGAAGGCCTTTTTCCATTCATCATCCCACTTAAATTCAGTGTCTTTACAAATCACTTTTTGTAAGGGTTTGATAGTTTCCACGAAATCGGGGGTGAATTTCCTCACAAAATTGATTTTTTTGAAGATTTATTGCATAGCCTTTTTGTTGTGAGGCAATGGGAGTTGAGCTATAGCCTTAATCCTTTCTGGGTCTATGCGAATGCCTACTTGAGATATAATGTGGCCTAACAACTTACCTTCCTCGACACTGAAAATAGTTTTCTTAGGGTTTAAGGATATGTCATATTTCCTACACCTTTCGAAAATATGGGTTACATGTTGGATGTGATTTTCTCTGTCCTTTGACTACACAGTCACATTGTCCAAGTAGAATACTACACACTTGTTGATTAGTCCCTGAAATGCTACATCCATGGCCCTCTCGAAGGTCTCTCCCGCATTGATTAACCCAAAAGGCATGTGTTTGTAAGCGAAGGTTCCCCACTTGGTTTGGAAGGTAGTTTTCAAGCGGTCTTTTTCTGAAACTAGAACCTAGTTGTAACCTGAGAAACCGTCTAGCAAGGAGAAAATTTTAGAGCCATACACGGTCTACAAGACTTGCTCCATTGATGGGACTGGGTAGTTATCTTTTTGTAAAGATCTATTGAGATTTATGAAATATATGCATAGGCGGATCTCCCAGAATTTTTTCTTACAGGAACCAAATTTTCTACCCATGTAGAGTGTCTAACCTGGAAGATAATTTTGGCATCTAACAGTTTCTTTAACTCTTGACACATGAGAGGATCCAGGGATGGGTGGTACTTCCAGAGCTTCTATTGGAAGGGTTTTACTTCAAGCTTTAAAGGGATAGTGTGTTGAATGATATGGGTATCATAAGTTTTCAGATCTCGATAGGAACACGCAAAGACATCTTGATATTGTCTGAAAAGTTTGAGATAGGCGTTCCTTTCCTCTTTAGATATTTTCTTGCCGAGGTTTACATTTTTTTGTGTTTTCTGGGGTTCCGAGATTKATAGTTTCATGCATGGGACAAGAACTACCAATCTTCGTGTTTTTTGACCCCTTAAATATTTCCTTTAGGTCAAAAAGGTTTTCTAAATTAGTTATCCCCTTCGGTATCGTGTGAGACTTCGATTTKYCAGTCRGTTGATCTGTATGAGGGTTGGTTTTTGTTGATTGTTCATGGAATACTTCATCGTCAATATACAAGTCTTTGAAATTATCTTGGTTAGTCAAAAAAATTATGATCTGTTCATCTCCTTCAAATACCTTCCAATTAGAAATATTGTTGATCACCGATGGTTTGTAGAGAAATTCCACAGTAAACTGGGAGGCTTCATAATCTTCTAGAGGTGATAGCCTTGAAGCAGCGGTGGCCATAGAATTATCAAGAATGTTCTTTGCTCTGAGAATTTTTGTAATGTTGAAATCTTTAAAATTCTCTATTATCCTGTGCACTTCCTGTTGGTAATTCTTTATGTGAAGAGACTTGCAATGTATAGTATTCCTTACTTGTCTAACGATGATTTCAGAATCTTCGAAAACCTTCAATTGTTTGACATTTAAGTCTATGGATTTCTTTATCCCCTGGACTAGAGATTCATACTCGACAGTGTTGTTTGTGCATCCAAACTCTAGTCTGCAGGACAAGAAATGTCATTTACCTTTCGGGTCAATGAAAATGCACCCTGCCCTAGACCCTTCTTGCGATTTAGAGCCATCAAAGTGTAAGGTCCAAACCTGTGAGAAAAGTCTATCAGCTTCCTCTTTCCTGTCACTTTCCTCTTTTACTCTTGTTTTTTCTATTATTTCTAATGCAGGTTCTTGGCATAAGAGGGTTTCCTCTACCATCGTCGACAATTCCTCTCGAAAAATCATTTCAGAGTTTTGAGTAAGAGGGACATCAGATGGGAGGGGGGAGAAATTCTCAAAGTCGAAATCACAAGAATAATTTCCAAGCACAAGGAATAGGCCGATGAGGGTTCATTTAGGGTTTCTAAGTAGGTGACAATATGTTTTAGAGATCTTTCCCTATCGATCATGATCATGTTTGGGTGCCCCTTTAATTGTAGCCAAAGGTGAGCCCATTCTATACTAAACTATCTGTTTAAATTCCAAGACTGATCTCGACTTAATAATAGTCCACAAGTCTCTGGGATATCTACTACAATGATGTCAATCACTTGCACAAATTTAGGATGTATCGCTATTCTGATCATTACATATTTGAGTTATCCCATGACCTTCACTTGGGTTTTGTCTAGTTGTATCACATGTTTGTCACTTTTGAGAGGGACTGCATTTAATTTTTTGCAAATAGACAGTGGCATAACATTAGAAGATGCTCCTGAATCAACCAAACAATTATGGAGGTTTCTGTTGAAGAATTCAAACATTAAAAGGAATGGTGGGACAAAAGATTTTCCCTTCTTATCTTCAGAGTAGGTGTTCAAAGTTGGTTTATTCCCTAGATCTGTGGGATTTAGATTTCTTTCTTGGTCAGTGCTTGTTGTAGGATTCTCTACTGATTTCAATGCTTGTAGCAGAAAGTCATTTTGCTAAGGGATTCTACACATATCCAAGACATATATGTTTTCCTTTAACTTCTTCCAATATTCTACTATGTTGTAATCACGCTTGGGAGATTCTCATGTATGGATGTTTATAGGGTTTCTTCGGGGAGAAAAATATTCTTTCGGGTGATCAAGAGCTAGTTTTCCTCCCGAATTTGGGGTCTTAGTAAGGTCGTTTGAGACAGGTTGACCCCTACTTCGTGTTTTCATAGCCAAGACTTTTTTGGGTGGTTATTGAACCTCAAATAGGTCATCGGAAGGCATATCTAGGTAAGGATCCCATATCAACATGGTTGTTTCTTCCGGTGGATCAGCCTCTTCTTGATCGATGATATTTATAGTTGATCTACTTGATTGTTCGACTAGGGAGACGTCATCTAGAAGCCGGTTGGTCATCAAGTTCATGGCATGCAACCATTGAGGGAAGTCTCTTTCAGAGTGGTTCTCCTTATGATAGGTACATAAAGAGTCGGATGCTACATTCCCTAGATCGATCTTTAAGTTGGTTGGGGGAGGTTCAATTTCTTTGAAAAGAGGATTTCTTTTAAAGAAAGGTTTATAGGGCCTCTGGCCTTGGTTTCCCCTGCACTTCTATTCATGTCTATGATTTTGTTTGATAGTTTTTTGACCATGTGTTGTAGTTCCTCTATGTCCCCACTTCCCTTTTTCAAGAGCTTGTTCTGTTTGTTTCCCAGGGGGTCTAGTCAACATGAGTCCTCTCCTAGGAGGAGGTTGAACTTATTTCTTAACTAGTGATACCTGGCCTTCTTTGCATCCTTTCATTTGGAATTCTATCATTTTGTCTTCTTCAAAATTCTCAGCTAGGGTTTGTTTGGAACCTCTCTTCACAAACATGGAAATAGATGCTGGGAGAGCATTAGCGTATACTTTGATTTGCAACTACTGAGTAGGTTTAGCTTTAGGCTGGAATTTATTTAAGATGGTGGTAAATATTTGATTGAAATATTTAACCCTTTCCTTCGAACTCATGGTGGCAGAAAACAACTTAACCATCAAAGCTCCCATAGTAGTTTCTTCTTCAAATTTGTCTAGAAAAACCTTTTGAAACTTCGTCCAACTAGTTATTGACCCTACAGGTAGGTTGAAATACAATGTGGAGGATGAATTATCAAAAGTGTAGGGGAAAATCCTAGAAACTATGTTTTCATGTTGAACATTCATAAGTCTAATAGCTAGTATGAATTTCTTGATATGGTCCTAATGCAATCCTAAGGTTTCAGGGTCTAATTTAGGAAGTAACTTCTTTGGGTGTCAGGGAAGGTTATGTACCCATCCGGGGATGGCCAAAGCATCTCTTTCCAACCAAGGTTGATTATTATGAGGTGGGTTTCCCCTTTCTTCATCATGGTCATGATTATCTTCCATGTATTTAGATTTTGAGTTAAACCCTTATTCTTCCGAAAACTCGTCGGGCATAGAGAAGTTGTCAGCTGGTGTTTTAGGGATTATATTAAGAGGATGTTCAATTTAGGTGAGAGTGAAATCTATCAGGTCTTCTACTCTGTGCACAAAAACCTAGTGGGGGGTATCGACCATTGATATTATTAATTGTTTTCTTCAAGGAAGTAATGGGGCTAAGGGAAGCACACCGATCTTTCGGGCATATACTCTTGTGATTCTTCTGAATTGATTCAATTCCTTGTGAGGAAGAGCATAAGGTATATTAGGGAACATGTGTTCTTCCTCAGGCTGAGGTGAGTTTCTCATTTAAGGAGTACTCAGTGTGTGTGGGATGTCTTGGGAATGACTAGCCATGCATGTGGGTTGTTTTGAATCTACAGGCTGTGTGAGTTATTTTGTAGAAAATAGTGTCAACCATTCATTCTTTAGGCCATCCTTCTAGTGCCAATTCTGTTGAGGGGTCCTAAATCCACTTAACTCAATAGTAGGAACCAAACCCGCCACCGAGGCCCAATTAGACTCTACAGTGTTTAATAGTGGAATGGTTCTCTAGATCTTGTGATCCGACGAAAATAATCGATGGGATTTATGTTTTCTTGTGAAGGTTTCCTCCTTCGGTTCAGACATTATTATTTTTGTATTTTCTCTTAGATGGGACCGATATAAGACAAAGATGGTATAAACCAACTAGGCAACAAAGTGGGAACAAAACTTAACTACTGGAGAAGAGGCTGAGCTTGGTATAACCCTTTCACTCTAGCATGCAGACAATGATTCTCTACCACAGGCCTAGTACTAATACATTAACCGTGTTGGTAATCCAATTACTGAATGAGATAGGATTTATCAAAAGAAAACATGCATGCGATAAATGATGGCAAGTAAAATAATTCACTTAACTCTAATCATAAATCACATAATAACACAATGATTTATATTCATCATTAAAGGAAAGAACTATAAAAGATTGAATCAGACAACTTATCAATAGATTTAGTAGCTCTTACTTGTTACAACATCCATTCATGAGACGAAATAATAAATAATTCTTCTCCACATCCAATCATACACACATTTGATGAAAACAACAAAAACTTGTCTCTGGTCCCAAAAGGAATTCTTAATTAAAGGCAGCTTCGAAATAGTTCTTAACAAAACCAAAAAAATGAGGGTCTTTGTAGCAACCATCGACCCTTAACTAATCGGTCAATGCTCTTATTTATAACATAAAATTAACTAAAAATAGCTATTAAAGTGCAAATAAGTGAAACAAAACTCACCACATGGCGTTCTTTTCTATCTGTTTTTTTAAGAGTCATCTCAGGATATCAATTCAGTGGGTGACTCTTCTCGTACTCCGACCACTTGATGAATAGATCCTCTCATGTGTTGGCATATGAGAATATATGTTGTTCCATTGGGGCCGAGTGAATCTCTCTTATCTCTACTGCATGTGCCCAATACTTGACTATTCTGGCACGTAACTCTTGCAACATAGTTCATGCTTTGATCGGGTGCTCCGTGAACTATCACACCTAACCTAGCGCCATATCTGTTACCTTTGCTATTTCCTCAGCCTAGGATGAGTCTTCTTTGGTGTGAATCTGGACTATGTTGCGCAAGTTGAAAAAGTCGTCAGGTGTGCCGAACTCAGGGAGGCCAATGTCTTTCATTACCCGATTGATCTTGATACAACTTTTCTTGCACTTGGCCCATTTTTTTTAGATTTCCCGATTAGGTTCCCGAGCCATTTTTTCCCAATACTCGACCGATTTATTTATGCGATCAAGGCTGCTCTCTTTTAACACCCGAATGTCGTGCTCTTTTGTATCTCGACCCTTTTGGACCGCACTGATATAGTCAACCCTTTCCATGGCTTGTTGTTTTTTCTCATACCACCTCTCCATATATTTTCACATCGCAAGTGCCATGAGGGTGTCTTCCTGAATCTCGACTATCCTTGCAGTGAATAGGTGTCACTCATCTGCAAATTTTCTACAGGCCTCCTGGAATTCGCTCCTTAGGAACACCGCATCCTGTGTGGTGTCTTGATAGTATTTTGCCAAGTGGTGCAAATGTTCTAATTCATTCAGGGAAGCGGCCAACTCCTCTTCATCTCCTTTATCTCTATCCAGGGTGGCATTGGTGATTGCCATCCCTACGTTGATAAGTTCAGACGTCTTAGCATGCTCTGTGTTGATCTTATTTTCCTTTGTAGTGATGAGGATGGAGTGATCTAAAGTGATCCTCCTCTTCTTGGTGGTTCTCTAGATGATAGATTTCCTTTTATGATCATAAGAGATGGCATGTATGTCAGCTACTTCATCTATGATTTCAGGAATTTTTTGATCTCCCCAGGTGAGTGTATTCCCCAGACTCTCGATGGTATATACATGTTCAAGACTGGGTTCTTGAACTTCCTCCTTGTGTTCTGAAGGCCAGACTTATATTTGTCGCTCATCAGAGAGTTGAGTACCAATTGAAATTGAGGCATCGGGGGTAGGCTTGGTACTTACTTAATCCTCGACTGTTGAGGCGTCAATTTCCTATTGTGGATCTTCTTTCTTTTGTTCGCCCGACCCTGGCTCATCCTTCACACTGTCCGCTTGGGTCTCTGGTGCATTGGGAAGCTCAGTTTATAAGACACTCTCGACTTCTTGTTCATTCTGTGGAAGCCCCTGAATTTGAGCGTCAGGAATTGGAGAAGATGTCTTCTCTGGCTCGTTTTCCTCTTTGATATGTATAGGGGTCAAAAGTGATACCTCAGGGCTCTCATCATCATCATCGATTTTTATCAATTCTCTTAGGGGGTTTGGCACACTTTATCTCCTTTATGTTTCGAATATATCTGGTTTAGTTGAAACACCTGTCGATGATCCGGTCTGTGGTGTTGTGAATTCAGGGTCATATAACCTGTTAATTTCATCAATGTCTATAAATTCAGGGCCGCTTGGGCCCTCCTAGCTTCAGTCTAGGTTATCGGCAGGGGATCTTGTCATTCCTGAGAGGTTTGGATCATATTGCAGCTAATCAATTACTCATTGCACCTGTTCTAACATGAGAAACCCCCTCTCTTGCACACCCTGAGTCATGGGGAAACCTCTATCTTGCACTGGGGCTACCATGGGGTCTTATGTTGCTTCAACCACTATCATTTCTTCTCTGGCCCTGAGGGCCCCTTGATCTGATTGTTCTAGGATTGTCACCTATTTAGCTAGGCTCATGGATTTGAACCTGGTCATTTTGGGGTCGACCATCCTTTCCACCACTTCGTCCCAGTCCTGGGCATTTTTTGTGAAGACCTCATCTTCGAATTTGTCATGGGCATATGGCCAGCAGGATGACACTTGCGAGGTGTGTTTCAAGACTAGACCCTTGGGGTCATACTTGCAGAATCGACCAATATGGAATCTGAAATCCAATTGGCTCATCCCCTTTTCCTTGGCTTGAGTGATGTCCTTCACCGAGTAGAAGCCTACATGGAATCCATAGGGTATAAATGCCCATTTTTTATCCTTGATCAGGATGGCATTGTAGCCTTGCAAGATGGTCTGGTAGCATATCTCTCCCACTACTATCCGGTCAGGAAAATGCGCTGGTAGGAGATGAGGTGCTCCGGTGGCCCCAAAAACCCTTATGTAGGTATCACGCTCATCCAAATACTAGTGGTTGACTTTTGATATCATCTTTTTGGCTGCAGCCGATAGTCTCGGGCATTATTTCTTGAAAAGAATAAAGTAAATGCATACAATGAATTGATCATAGATAAGGGAGTAGGATTTTTTGTACCTGTTTTCCCATAAGATGTTGAAATATACGTGGACTAGGAGTTCTACTATGTGCCAGCTCAGGTTCATGTCAACAAAAATGGTTCTAGCACACATGAAATCCAATAAGTATGAAGCCATGTAGAAGGTTGGTGTCTCTCCTTCCTTTGGCGTCTGAGCCTGTTGTATGTAGATCTTCAACTACTTTGGAAATGATGGCTCCCCAATTGAAGATGCTCCTAGAAATGGCCAATGTGTAAGCTAGAAGCATCCATGACTATGAAAATCTGGAGCAATCCTTTTCCCCATACAATTGACATATTAGAGCCATCCAGTAGATGTACAACTCACTTCAGTTGGTCGCCTGGTACCAACCAATGCTCCGGTCGGTATACTTCTTATATTCTCTCCACCATGAGGCCATCAACCGGCTGGTGTCATGGCACTCGTATAATTTCACAACGAAATCTGTATTCAGCCGCTCCTTAGGGTCTCGAAGTTTGTAATATTTTTAGACCTCCACTGGAAGGAACACTCCGACACACCCGCCATTGTCATCGTTAATTAGACACTTTTGTGTGTCTGTGTGGTCAATGAGACACTTCAAGAGTTCTATGTAGGGGAACACTGGAGTTCTACGTGCTACCATGTGTAAGTACGATTGTCAGATATTTGAAAAAACTTCGTCGTCAAGCTTTCTCATATTTGGGTCACTGTGAGGGATATATTCCGAGAATTCTTCCCGACTGATATTCTTGAAGCATTCTCCCCAATGTGGGAGTACCACCTTGGTCCCTATGCTTTCCTCTCTGTCTCCAAAGGCTGAGGGTTAAGTGAAAACCTTCTTTATATATGTCTTAATGACTGGTTCCATCCCTGGAGAAAATTGTAATTGTTTTGTAGCCCCTAAAGAGGAGCCTTCTCCTACCTCTAGTTCTTTTAGTTTGACGCCCTTGACGATCGCCTAGTGGTCGGATTTCTTGGAGGCATTGTTCCTACAATCGAAATGAATATTTTAGAGACTGTGTATAGAGAAGCACTGGATAAAATATATATATGAAGTGTAAGCATGCAAAATCCACAGACTTGTACATACCTGTAAAGCATTCTAAACTTGGTTATTTGATACTCACGGGATCTCTGCAGCTTTTGAATTGCTCGTTTCTCTTCTCCCGATTCTCTGAAACGCCTTTGCGCACAGAATGGTTTCATTTAAAATGGCTCAAGAGAATTTATACTAGGGAAGAACCTACCATGTCATATCAACCATTTAATTTGTGTCATGAGTGGAATTCAAACAAATCTTCCAATGAATCTCTGCAACTTGAATTCATCATGGGTTTACGGCGGATGCGAGGAGGGTGGTGTGTTCCATCGGTAATTTAAAATGAATGTTTTGATTCACACATGAAGTGGAAACTAATGCAGGATTTGGAATTAATTAGTCCCTTAAATGCTCTGAATCTAATCGTATCTAGTGCTAAAACATCCCATCGTGCCGCTTTCTCAGTGGGTGGATCAAGGATTGGGAATGTGCCATGAACATTTTCGTTGATATCCTTCTATGAAAAACCTTCGACACCGATCGATTTCATCGTACGATGTTGACGTGGCACAACTGACTCGGAGGTGTGACTTGGAACTAGGGAACCAAGGATGACTCGGGGTTAATCCAAACCATACGGTTTCTCTAATCAGGCAGAGACACGTGGTGTTGAAGACATGTGTCTTAATCCATGTGTATTAGTTGGAGTCAAGATTTTCTTGAAGTTGTGCATTCTAAAATAAACCTGGGCTCGCCAATGCCGAAAAGGTATCGGTGTTCGGCGATCAGGGATAAGCCTATTGCGTGTTTTTCTTCGGATTAGCTTCCTCTAAAACTCTTGATGCCAAAACTCTTTAGGAATCAGTGGTCGTGGATAAATCTTTAGCGTGGTTAGAATGTTTTTCATGATTTGGTCTTCTCTGATTCTGACAAGCACGTCGGGTATCGGCTATCGACGATATCGTTTCTTTATTCTTTAACGTTTACTCCCTTCTCCTTTTACCGATGCCGACGAGGATCATCTATCAACAATGTACTTATGTGATAATTGTCGTGAAACAAAACTTCCTTTCACCGATACTGGTGAATATCGACACTCGGTAACTGAGATTTTTCGAGTGATTCTTTTTCACTTCTTAATTCCTTCTGATGCCGAATCTTGAGCAAGTTGGGTGAAGTGTTTCATTGTTGATTCCTTATTTAAGTGTTAAGCCTATTTAATTTATGGGGTTTGATAAATTTATAGAAACCTAAACATCTTAATGAGAGTTAAGAGAACAAGCAAAGACAAAACATTTCTCAAAGAAAAATCAAATTCAGACAGTGCAAAGATTAAGTGGTACCCAAAAAGTGAAAAATTGACATAGGATTTTTAGGGTGTGTTGAGTGCTCAACATGTCCCTAGAAAAAATCTTGGGCCTCATGTTGATGGCATCATAGGCTCTGCAAATGATAAGTCTGCATATTTGGTGACAAACTAGTTGAATGATTTGTCTCTAAGACAACATGTAGCAGGACAAGCTTTGACTTCATCCTCCACTCCCACATAGTCGACAGATGTGCATTCTGTACAATCATCGACTAAACCAAATGGTAACCAAAAACTAGTAGGGAATATAAGGAAATGATGAGCTAATAATCGCAAGGGTGGGAAAAATAATAAAAAATACAAGGACAACACTAACATTTTTAGATTGAATATCAATGTTGGTGAGGAAAAGAAAGAAAAATGGAATGTGAAGTTTCCTTGTAGACTTTGTAAAGTTGATCACCTTACCCACCTATGCCACAAAATTGAGGAAGCCTCGAGGCTCTTATCACATATTCCTACTGTGCTAACAAATCCATTTCTGCATAATCAACACATGGCCTCGGGGACCTCCAACACCGGTTATTGGGTCGAGCGGGAGTCAAAACCCCTCGACACATCAAGTTGGCCATATATGTGTGAATATGGTCAAGTCTCATATTGATGTAGCCACTCGATCTTGTGATTATGGTTCTCCACAGACTGTTGTAGGTCTAGAGTCTCCTCCTCCTCTGGAAACACCCTTGTAGATCAAAAATCCAGAACCTCTGCCTCATATTCTGAAAGGATTACTAAAGTTCTCTTCCCACAATCCTAATTCCAAGGATTCCCAAAACTATTCTATTTTAGGTCAAACCCCTTATGCAATGTTGGCTTTGGAGGTGCTCCAGACATGTCCTTCACAAAGGAACACCTTGTTATCTACTTTACATTATTTATACCCATGTGTCTTTAAGGATATTAAATTTAACGTATTAAATGTTAGGCCTCACTTACCTTACCATGTGGCCTTTCAAATCCATGTGGAGTACAAGAAAATTACCATCAAATGCATTGTAATTGATGAAGGTGTTGTGACATGCACGATGTCCCTAACCTATTGGAAAGCCATTGGATCTCTAACTTTATCCCAATCTATGACTATGTTGACCACTTTTGATGGGAATTAATTCCAAGCCCAAAAAATTCTTCCCGCTTTTTTGGTCCAGTTAGGTGGAAAGACAGTGGAGGTTGATGTCAACATGGTGATGTGCCCCTCGACCATAATTTACTACTAGGGTTTAATTGGACTTATTCCATGACATTAGTCATGTTGTCTTATTTCCACACTTTATTTTTTCCTCACAAAGGGAAAATAGTGACGATTGATCAATTTTCCTTTGCGCATGCTAGTCCTAATGCATCAGTTGGAACTTCGGTCCCTGTGATCGACAATTCTTAGTAGGAAACTGAGGATGTTGGTGTCATAATGTATTCCTCTCTCATGGGAAGCTTTGATTTCATGGCACCAATTCATCATATTCATTCCATTTCTAGTGAGTCTTCTTTGTCAATGAGGTCTATTCCTTTCTGTACTTTGGATTTCAATGACCCTTAGACCCTACCTTCCCCGAATATGTCATACGAAGGTCAGTCACACATTGGGATGGTAATGCCACTGTCACTGACAGAAGTTGCGTATCAGTCTATTCTTGACACTACTGCACTCAAATCCTTTCTCCTTGCAGACGAACAAGGATGATCCTATTCTAGAGTCCATTTGGGTCATCCAATCATCGTGTTCGCATGATTTCCTTGAAAATACTTTACCATTAAATGAAGCCATCTTAGAGGCCATGTATGGTCTTGATAGGCCTTGGGACGATATGCATAATCGCTCCTATTTCCTCCCATAGCTTATTAGGATCAAACAAGATGAATTTAGATCTACCTTGAGTAAGATGGTCAGTCATGATGTGGTTCCATTAGATATGCATGGTATTTATGCTGAAGGAAACATGGAGAATATTTATCCTACTGTCACGATCGACATCTCTCGAATTCTTGGAAAAATTGAAAATGTATGTATCGGTGCAGATTGTTTGCCTGAAGAAATTCGGATCTACATCGATATCTTCAAATAGTTTCATGATGTATTCTCTTGGTTGTATGAAGACATGCTAGGGATCAACCCCAAAATTTTATAACATGAGATTAAAACCTATCTGGATGCTAGACCTGTTTGACAATGACTTAGAGTTGTTAATCCTAGGAAGGACCCTACTATTAAGGAAGAGGTAGAGAAGCTACTTAATGCTGGTTTCATATACCTAGTTCCTTTGACTGAATGGGTTTCCAACCCTATTCCCATGAATAAAAAACAAGGAAATATCCATGTATGTATGGATTTTTGAGAACTAAATAAGAATTGTCCTAAAGACAACTTCCTGACTGATTGACCAAATTCTTGATGAGTGCGCAGGAAGCAAAATATTTTCTTTTATGGATGAATTTTCAGGGTATAATCAAATTCAAATCAAACCCGAGGATCAACATAAGATGAAGTTTAGTTGTCCTTTGGGTACTTTTTAATATTGGAAAATGCCTTTCAGCCTTAAAAACACCATAGCAACCTTCCAAGGTGCCATGACCTTTTCTTTTCACAATCTCAAGAATATTATCGAGGCTTACCTAGATGATCTTGCTTCTCACTCTTGCAAGAGAGTATATCACTCCACTCACCTTCTATTAGAATTTGAGAGATGTCGTTACTATCGCATTCGGTTGAACCCTCACAAGTGCATATTCTGCATTAGGGATGGTCATCTTTTAGGATTCCTAGTACCTAAGCATGGGATCATGGTAGATCCTATGAAGGTTGAGGAAATACTTTGATTCCCTCCCCTATGCAAAAGTCAACAACTTCAAGGTTTATAGGGGAAGGCTAATTTCCTTCATCAGTTCATAGTGAAATATGAAAATTTAACTAAGGGTTTCATGTGTCTTTTGAAGAAGGATACTCCATTTATATGGGATGAGTGAGCCCAGGAATCTTTTGATGCTCTCAAGAAATATTTGGCATCGACACCTTTGTTGAAGCCTCCAAACTACAGTAGAGACGATATGCTTTATATCTCCGCGTTCGAAGGGATGGTTGGTATGGTTCTAGTTCAGGAGGATGATGAGCTCCATGAGAACATTGTCTACTATCTTAGTCAAAACCTAGTCGGTCCTAAGCTTAAATAATATCACGTATAGAAACTAGACTTGGTCATTGTACATGTAGTTCAAAGATTACGACATTATATATTACTTTGAACAACTACCATAGTTGCAGATATAAATCCATTTCAATATGTACTCATCAGGCGTATCATAGGGGAGAAATACAATAAGTGGATTTTTATTTTGCAATAGTTTGATCTCGATTTCACTTTGGCGAAGTCTAATGAATCACTAGTTTTTGCTAAGTTGATATTGGACTTCCCTCAGGCCTTGACTAGATGAGGAAATTTTTCATGATGATTCGTTCATGGATGAACATATATTTATTATCTCATATTCAGACCCATGGTATGGAGACATTCTAATTTATCTTCAAACCTTGAAGCTATCACAACATCTATCGAGAGACAATTGCCGATGTATACTTCATCAAAATACAAAATAATTTATCATCGACGACACTTTGTATCGTCAAGGAGTAGTTAATATTTTACATCATTTCTTGAGTCATGAGGAAGCTGATTCTATTCTCAATGACTTTTAGAGTGGGGCTTGTGGTGCTCATTTATCTAAGCTTGTGACAACCCAAAAAATATTACGAGCTGATTATTTTTGGTCGTCAAGTTTTAAATTGTTAAGCCCTAATATTGGCTCATTACCCATTAATTGGGGCATATTAGATTAGTAATGCTATTTTATTTATGTCGGCTCTAGGCCATTAGTTGCAATTTAGATTAGTAATGTTATTTTAATTATGTCGGCTTTAGGCCATTAT
>SNQJ01S0069998.1:0-38803 GCA_010110895.2 Picea sitchensis
TGAAGAAGTCTCAGGAAACATTATCAGGTTCTATGTGATGGTTGGTTGATGGTGATAATTTAATGTAAAGTTTTATTATCTCTCATATATTCTTGGGTGGAAGGAAGGGGAAAGGATGGAGAGGTCAACCCTCTCTTGATATTAGAGGATTGTATCTTCCTTTTGGAGGTTTATCCCTTCCTTTATATTTGGAAGATGTAGCTACCTTTGGAAGTCATTACTTCCCTTGAACAATAACTATTGGTTATTTATCATATATTGTGCATGGTTTATTGTGGTGTATTGGTGTAACTCTTATACTATTTTTCATTACTCATTGGATATAATTGAATATATAATCTGGTTGAAGTATAAGTTGTTGTTTTTTTTAAATTGTACTTGATACTTATTCACCCCCCTCTCAGTATCATCAATTGGTATCAGACTCGGTTTCCTTCAGAACAATTTAACCATTGGAAGGAAAATACTAAGCAGAGATGGATGACCATGAGCACATTCCAAATGGGATTCAATGATTTTATGGAAGCAATTATGCATACTGGAGTGATAGAGTGAAAAATTACCTAACATATTTGGGAGTAGACATTTGGAACCCAGTTGTAAATGGCTATGTAATCCCAAATAATTCTCCAATCGATGAAAATGAGAAGAAGCTTATGAGTTGTGATTCAAAAGCCAGAAATTTTATTCTAGGAGCATTGACACCAACCATTGCCTACAAAGTGATGGGATGCAACACTGATAAAGAGGTATGGGACAAACTCAAGAGTATCTATGAAGGTGATCCAAAAGTAAAGCAGGTCAAGCTTCAACAACATAGAGTAGAATTTGAAAATTTCAAGATGGATGAAAAGGAAGATATTGCAACCTATTTTCTTAGAGTTGATGAAGTTGTTAATTCTATCAGAGGATTAGGTGAAGAGCTCATTGAATCCTTGGTTGTACAAAAAGTGTTGAGATCACTTCTCTTGAAGTATGATGCTAAGGTATCCACCATTAAAGAAACTAGGGAATTGACTAAAATGACAATGGATGAATTACATGGGTCTCTTATAGCATATGAAATGAGAACAAGTACATAAAGTGACCATCCAAACAATGAAGAAACCTTTAAATCCATAAACAAGACAAAATACAAGGATAACGACATTGATGAAGAAATAACAAATTTCATAAGAAGGTTCCAGAAGGGAACTAGAAGATACAAAGGTAAGTCTCCTCTCAAATGCTTTAATTGTGGTAGAATAGGACATATTGTTGAAAATTTCTACTATAAAAAGAGAAGTCTTAATAATAAAAAGAGCTTCTACTCCAAGGATGATGACATTTCCTCATATGAGAGTGATGAAGAAGATAATGATGGAGGAGAAGTCATCTTCATAACCCAAGAAACCCAGGATGATGATCACAAGAGTTCTAAAGAAGAAGAAATCATTTCTGAAGAAGATTTTGATGAAGAAACCGACCTTGATTCCTTTTGGGTATACAAAGACAACATAGAGAGTGAACAAGAAGATGAGAATATTGAAAAGTTTAAGCATGTTGAAACTGAAAATAACAATCTTAGAAACAAAAAACATAATACTAAAAGGTAAATTGAGTAGTTGTGAAGAAGAGAATTACAGGTTTGAAAAGACCATTGGTAGATTGAAGGAACAATTAGAATATTATGAGAAATTGAAAGAAAAATTGGATCACAAAAAAGGGGAGCTACTATTGACAATAGAAAAGTTGAAGAAGTTTGAAAAAAGAACTGAAAAATTAGATGAGATCCTTAGCAATCAAAGATCTTGAAACAAAAAGAAAGGACTAGGATACAATGACAGTTTGAAGACAACAAAACAAGAGAAGGAAGATGAAAATGATGAAACCAACACTCCAGAGAAAGTTGAACAAAAATATAGAAGACTAGAATTTAGAAGGAATGAGACATCAGGAAGATCCTCTCCCATCAGGTATTAAAGCAATCATTATGAATAAAACAACAGAAGAATAGATCATGAACCCAGATAGACCACACCACAAAGAATATCAATTACCCCTAGGTATCAAAATTTCTTTCTTGGACATTGTTATACTTGTGGAAATTTTTGACACAAGGCAATCAATTGTAGAATCAATGAAAGGAATAAATACGCAAGCTACATGAATGGTGAAAATAGTAGATATGGAAATGTTCATAGACTTGTCAACATAAATTATAATCCATTTGAACCATTAATGGATCAAAATATTGTATGCTACAAGTGCAATAATATTGGTCACAAAGCACGATATTGTAAAGAGATGAAGGAAGATAATCCTATGCCAAATGTCCTTATACCAACTACAAGATGGAAAAGGAAAGAAAGTCCACACAATGAAAATTGTCGAATAGCATTGGTCGCTAAAGAATGCAAAGAAGAAGATGAATGGTTCATAGACAGTGGGTGCTCATCTCATATGTTCAGAGATCAAAGCAAATTTGTAAGCTTGAAGAAAAAGGATGGAAATTTTGCATTTGGCGATGAATCATCTACCAAAATACTTGGAAAAGGAACTGTAAAGATTGGAAGTGAAAATGTAAAAGAAGAAAAAGTCCTATTGGTTGAAGATCTGAAGCATAATCTTCTACTGCCAGCAAAATATGTGATCAAGGATACACTATTATGTTTGACTCCCAAAAATGTAAAATCAGAGAAAAGAACTCAGGAAGATTGGTTGCATTTGCAACAAGAAGACCGAATAACATATACATCCTAGACATGAATAAGAGAGAGAATACAAAAGCCACACAAAAGGATTCCCAGGAAGAAAAAGTGCCAAAGAACAAAAATAAGGATGAAGCATTATTGAGTGCCACATGTTCAGGCAAAGCAAACCCAAAGAAGAAGGTCACCTTATGCCATTGAACTCAGGGGGAGAAACCCCACCATTTTCCATTGATGTCAAAGGGGGAGAGAAATTGAGAGCATGAGTGTTGCCATCAATGGCAAAGGGGGAGATTGTTGGAATATTGGTTGTTGTCATTGATGTCAACCCTAACCATTGGCTCTTGGACCCCATAGTTGATTGAAGTAGATAGACATGAAGGAAATTATATATGCAGATACAACACCCATGGATGGATAGTATAAGTCATTCCACTTTCGGTTGTATGTGGCACATCACGTGGATTCTCACGATTGAGTAGAAATGAATTTTTGAAGATGACAATGTAAATTGAAGAAGAAACTACATGTCGTCCTTAATGTTAAAAGGAAGTGAAATAAAGGGTATAAATACATCTCATTATACATTCGTTTTTTAACACACACAAGTTTGTTAATGAACAAGGAGATATAAGTCGAATTTCATAGGAAATCTGAAGTAAAGAAGGTCGCATTTCAAGGTAGGATGAAGACTTTTGGTGATGTGTTCTAAGGTATGTTATTTACAGGTCATCTTACCATTTTCACTATAACATTTTTTCTAGAACGATTCAGATGGTGAAATTTATATGCTATTGAGAAGACATATCTAGGTATCTGTGGTAAAAAATTCAGCTCTTTATTCGCTATAATTTTGGAGATACACTCTGTGGTGTTGGATTACTTAGAGGGGTGGTGAATTAGTAGATAGACATGAAGTAGATATACATGAAGGAAATTACACATACAGATACAAAACCCATGGATGGATAGTATAAGTCATGCCACTTCCGGTGGTATGTGGCAGGTCACATGGATCCTCACAATTGAAGAGAAATGAATTTTTGAAGATGACAATGTGAATTGAAGAAGAAACTACATGTCGACCCTAATGTTAAAAGGAAGTGACATAAAGGGTATAAATACATATCATTATACATTCATTTTTTAACACACACAAGTTTCTTAATGAACAAGGAGATATAAGTCGAATTTCAGAGGAAATTTGAAGTAAAGAAGGCCAAATTTCAAGGGAGGATGAAGTCTTTTGGTGATGTGTTCTAAGGTATGTTATTTACAGGTCATCTTACCATTTTCGCTATAAATTTGTTTCTAGAAATATTTAGATGGTGAAATTTGTATGCTATTGAGAAGACATATCTAGGTACCTGTGGTAAAAATTTCATCTCTTTATTCGCTATAATTTTGGATATACACTATGTGGAAGATAGGGTTTTTGACTAGTCCTGAAGCTATTCATAAACAGGTGTTCCGGGTAAAAAAGTCATAACATATTGATAAAGGATCCAAATGAAGTGAGACCAATTGCATTGGCAATAGTACAGGCTATAGTATCCTGTGTACTAATTTCAGAATCTTATGTTAAATATTGAGCGTGAGGCATGTTGTACAAGTTCTCTCTCCTGAATAAACTAGAATTGAATAAGGTCTACCATTTTCTCTATAACTCCTTTTTTGGGAGGATTCAAGGAGTGAAACTTCGAGGAGTTTCGTAGAATACATCAAGTTATATTATCTACAGGATCATAGTATTCTAAGAAGTGAAGAATTGGAGAAGTTGAAGAAGTATCAGGAAGCATTATCAAGTTCTATGCGATGGTTGGTTGATGGTGATAATTTGATGTAAATTTTTATTATCTCTCATATATTCTTGGGTGTAAGGAAGGGGCAATGATGGAGAGGTAAACCCTATCTTGATATTGGAGGATTGTATCTTCATTTTGTAGGTTTATCCCTCCCTTTATATTTGGAAGTTGTAGCTACCTTTGGAAGTCATTACTTACCTTGAACAATAACTATTGGTTATTACTCATATATTGTGCATGGTGTATTGTGGTGTATTGGTGTAACTCTTCTAATATTGTTCATTTCTCATTGGATATAATTGAATATATAATATGGTTGAAGTATAATTTGAAATTTTTTAAAATTGTACGTGATACTAATTCAACCCCCTCTCAGTATCATCAGTTAGAGAAGATGGAGAATCACAATGTTATCAGGATTTTTGGCTCCAAGGAAAATCTCTCCTTTCTTCCATGCCATGTATCTGATAAAATGTTTATCTCAAAAGTAGCAAGGCAGTATAATTTTTGGTTGCACTTTTTCCATGAGAAACAGAAAAATCAATTCATACCATTGCCTTGGAAAATTGGAGACTTTATATTCAGGAATATAAACAAAATTGATGAATTTGTGAACCACTTCCACAATGTGAATCTGAAATATGATGAAAAATATAAAGGGGTTTTACCCTAACGGAATTTTCGTGGAACATATGATGGCAATAGGATTCAAAAATTCATTTATTCATATTGTTCTGAGTGAAGAAAAATATATCAGTTTAGGTGCTCCTACTTACAATGTCGGTGACTTGGAAAAAATACTTAGTACTAATGAGTTTTATAAGTAGAAAGGAAAGGGTCCCAGCGAGAAGAGTGACCAGTCCCCAACTGTTACTCCTAAAAATACCACATCTCGAAGAAATGATCCAAATATCCACCCATCTAGAAAAGTTATGAACAATAGTTCAAGCGGCGGAGGAGAAAAGAACCCCCCTCTGGGAAAAATTGAGAGCTCGCACAAGCTTCCTCTAAGGAAAAAGAGGAAAAATGTCGTGCAAGAGGAAGAAGACCTGTGCATAGAGAGCGACTTCAATAAATTATCCCTTGAAGATATGGAGCTCCATGTGGATATTGAGAAAATGTTTCCCAATATTGATAAGCCGGGAAATAGGGCCCATTAGAATTCATCATTGGAAATATTGAGAATGAGACCTTCAATGAAGAAGAGTCATTTTCTTTTTAGAGCGTTGTCTTTGATATGGAATCCAAGAAATTGATTATTGAAAAAGGTGATGTGAAGAATAATATAGAGAATTCTTGTTCATAGGTTGACTTAAGATATATGCAACCTTCCCATATTTCTAAAATTCACAGAGCAGCCAGGGATGCTCTGGATGACTCCATTGGTGGTATTGAAGCGAAAAACATGAAATTGAAAGAAAGGATCAAGGAACTAGAATATGACTTAATGCCTCTTCCACTTCTTTCCATTCCTTTGATAGTAGTCAAAACCACCACACCCGCCGGTAAATTGAAAGGATATTCAAGCTTACTTACATCAACAAAAATCTATCTATAAAGAAACATTAAGAAAAGAATGGCATTGACAACAGAGGCATGGGAACTTTTGAAGCAAAATGCTTCTTTTGGATTGAGGGCGCAGTTCTTCCATGAGTATTTGCAATATGACCTGAAGAATGAAGAAGAGTTTTACCTTGATGGTGTACTACCCTTAGGAAACAAGGTTTCCAACATGATAGAACTAAGGAGAAGAGAGGAGGATATGCCCTCTCCCAATCAGATAAAACAGTTGAACGTGTGCTGGAAAGAAAAGATAAAAAACTTGAATAATATTGTTCAAGCGTGCAATCAAGCTATATCAAAGAGGGAATGATTATTCAAAAGGTTTAAAGAGGTAGACCTAGATAGAAGCACTAACGAAGTACAGGACCCCAAATTAATCCTCAACTCGTTGTTCCTAACAAAGAAACAATTTGACGAACAAGTTGATATTTTTAAAGGGTTGTCAGTTGAAAAGTTCTATGGTATACTTGAATATGATGAGGATGGCATAGAAAATTGGCTAGTGGACTACTCCATGAAAAATAAGGACATTGAATAAGCATTGCACATCGTTTCAATTGATCTACGAGACTTGGAGGAAAAGTTGTTCAACATCAAAATCCGACATGAGATCAACATGACACCAATGAAAAATTATATTGAAGAATGGTTTAAGAAAACGATCGACAAATTGACCACCGAGGGGAAAGAAATAGTTGAGACGGTTCTTATAACCATTAATGAAGACAATAAAAGGACACCATCAAGAAAGTTAAAACATTGATATAGGATCATAGTAAGTTTACACTGATCACATCTTTCTTTCTTTATCAGTTCCTTCATCCATTTACTCCACTTATTTGAATAGAAAGGTTTAACCGAAGTCTGATAACTTCTCTTTTCTTCTTTCTAGGTCTTGTTGTTCTTTTACCACCCATCATCCTCCTTCTACAAGATCATTTCTTTTGTATATTTTATTTATGGTCCATGGGATCCCCAATCCCAGTCTTTAAGACAAACACAATTTCAAAGAATATGTAACAAACTATATATTTTTTAGAAATTCCAAGAGAGCTATTTCAAGATTGGCTTGGATTGTGCTTTGTAACTCTAAGTTTTGAGTATAAAGTATTTGAGATTGGTATATAATTATCTTTATTTGAGTTTCCCATGTTTCCACTCTGTTAAAGTTCTCTTATGCATGCAAATCATCTTCTTTTTATTTTTATGTGATCAAAAATATTTATTTTAAACTATGATGGATGTGAGGAAATTTTGCTTATTTTCTTTAAATGTGTGAATGTGCTCAGTTCCTGGCCCTTTCTCAGGAGCTTTATTTAAAAATAAAACAAAACATTTTCCTTTTATCTTTCTTTCAATCTTTATATTTCTTTGATTACCACGACGAACATCTGCAAAGTCCTGTGGTTGTGAAGACTGATTATCTTCCTGATTCAGAGGCCTTTGTTTTCAGTCGTGTTTATACCCCATGAAGAATTTACACCTTAGAATATTGTACACCCCTCCTAATATTGGTGGATATCACTGGCCACCCACCTATTCCACTGGCTTGAAAAACAGTTTTCCGCCTTGGAAGGATTTCAACATTTTTTCGGGTTCCAAACTTTTGGGGCCATTTTAAGGCCTTAAGCAACATTTTTTGGGGATTTGGGACCCAGGTGATTGCTAGAGGAATTGACCTGGGTCAGTCAAAAATATTTCTTCTTGGTTATACCTTTCCAAAGGTCTATCGTGTGCCTAAAACAAAGATCGTATGCAAATGTTACGACCCCAGGAAGTTGATGTACTAACTTACCCAAACGAGGTCCATGTGACTTTTGGCGCTTCATCTCCTAGGGTTAGGTTTTTGGATGTCTATGATTTTTGACATTCCTGTTTATTGTAAAAAGGCCTTCAGAGCCTCATTGTAATCATATTCTTGTGAATTAGCACAACCATCACATCTCTTCTTAGAGATAAGCCGCCACCATTCCAACAATATTTTTTTCCACTGTGTTTTACAGTTTCAACTTATTTCCTTATTGAATAGAAAACCAATTTTAATGTATCTTTGTTATTCTGTGTTAAGCATATTTTAATAATCTGTATTCATTTTGTTCTGCTCGTAAAATCTAGATCACCTCCACGCAGGGAAGTGCAAGGGGGCTTGCCCCTCTTGTGGGTTCTGGGGGAAAGCGGGCCCTAAGAAGGGGTTCGGGGGGGAGCCCCGAAGAAAAAAATTCCTTGTAAATGTATATTGTAATTTCATTGTAAATCTAGACTGTTCATTATAAGGTCACAAATCTGACGGTAGAAGTTATGTTAGGGTTTTTTTCCCCAGAAGGAAACCCTCTTTTATGAGGGAAATGTATTGTGGTTATGGATTATTATGAATATTGTATTCTGAGTGAGGAGATTGTGAGATAAAGAAGAGGAAGTTACAACGGGTGTGTTGTAGGTTGTATCCCTTCATTTGTTGGATAATAATAAAGGAAGGACCTGACAATTTCTTTGGTGGATGTAGCCCACACTGGGTGAACCATGTATATACGTGTCTCTATTGTATTGTGTATTGTTGGGCCCGAGATATGATCAATTTTATGACAGTTATTAGACACTTCTGACGAATGTACATATATGTTTTTCATGTTTTGGAGAAGCGTTTTGAATAATTTTGTGCTAAAACGGTATGATCTACACCAGGTATGTATGATTCGTGTTTGATGTCAATATTGAGTATAATTCATCACATTTTATGTTCCCAAAGATCTAATTCACGTTTTTTTTGGTGTTACAGGGAAAAAACACATCACGTTTCTGCTTCCGACACTCAGTCTGACACTCCTTCCAGTATTCGATATGGTACCCCGTCCGACACTTCGTCCAACACTACGTCTTGCACAAAAATGGTGGGCGATTTGACGGTTATGGTATTGGCGGCCAATGGTGGGAGAATCAAGAAGATGGGTTTTTCTCGTGCTTTCCCCCTACGTCTACTAAACTCTTGACAACTCAGTTTAAGTTGTTAAGTAGGGCGATTATTGGTTCGCTCTATTTCGACAGTTAGGGCACCATTAATGTCATTTGCCAAATTTAGAAGTGGTTCGACCGTCCTGTGGTCGACCACTTGGTCTGTAAAAATTATAAATACCACCGTGGTGGTCAGATAGAATTTAAGTAGTCGAATTATCAGTGTGATAGAGAAGAACTCCATTTTACTCTGTTTTGTCATTTTTCATTGCCAGATTATATAAAAATTGTGTTTTTGAGTTTTCATGGTGAAATCGAATTGTTGAGTTCGTGGTGTGATTTTAGGAAGTGACCACGACTTGCTGGGGGGGGCCACCAGCAGTCTGGTAACTTTTCTTTAAGTTGTTTATGCATTTTATAGTTTAGTTGTCTTGTTTTATTTCCTGTACATGTATTATTAATCTGTTAATTAATTTGTTGTTGTAGTTTAATTGTCTTAACTCTCTTTTGCAGGTTAGTATGAAGGCTTGTGTTAGCATGCGTTGATCTTGTAGTTAGAAACGAATTTGCAAATTCATAGAATAACCCCGTGTGTAATTAGATATTAGATTGTGTTTTATTTATGATTTTAGAATTAAATTTAAAATAGAGTAGAACATAGTTTTAATTTGAGTTTTCTTTAACAAGGATTTGATGGATGGATATGATTAATTTCAGTTTTTAATTATAGATTGCTTATTTCATTTTTATGTAGATATTGCTTAGTTAGTTGTTGGTTAATGTATTTGGTAGTTTACTTTTTAATGTCATTATTTAATTTATGTTCTTAAGCATTTTCCTTATTGCAGTTTGAATTGTTAGAATAGATATAACATAGTTTTATTTTATGCACTTCCTTTCCTAGAATTAGATTGCAATTATAATTCTTAGTTAATGATTGAATTTAATTATGAAGTTTGTTTACATAGCATAGAAGTACAATTACAATCTCGTTATATTGTTGATGGTTAATAATTCCATGAATATGCAGGGTAATTAACATTGTTTCTGTAATGGCTAAATTCTCATTGGATTGTTTAATCCATACCTTTCACTTTGCTATTGAGAACAGTGTTGAGCTTATACCGCTTGAATTTTCCTTTGTTGTCAAGTGCCATCGAGATATTATCAGACACCGGAGACATTCACACAACCACCAACACTATATTTGAGTTGTCATAGGTTAAAATATAGTTTCATGTTTTCATAGATCAGAAAATATAGTTTCCTACTTTTGTAGATCAGAAGATATAGTTTCTTGCTTTTGTAGATAGTTTTATTGCTATTGTAGGGTATATAGTCTTTTTCTTTGATAGGTTAAAAAGTAGTTTGTTTATCATAGATTAAAAGTTAGTTGATAATCTTCTTGATTTCAATTAAATAGATTTCCTTTTTTGAACTAGAAATAGTTTTGAAGTTTGAATTAAGAATATAATTCACTTTCCTCTTAGGTTAGATAGTTGTTCAATGAGAAGTTTTAACTAGACTACTTGCAGTAGAAGTTATCTTAGAGTAGTTAGCTATTTACTTACTTTAATAGGTTAGCTAGTTGTCTTGCTTACTTGATTTAATAGGTTACTTGCTTGCTTGTCCATTCTTGCTTTTATAGTGTAGTTGCTCGTTTATTTACTTGTTTTCATAAGGTAGTTTCTCATTGAATTTAGGTAGGCAAGTTAAGTAGTTTGCTTTTGTCATTTGCTTATCGTTATGCTTAATAGTTGTTTTTGCTTATTGTTATGAACTAGTTTTATTTACATAGGGTTTTTACTTTCTTTCTTAGAACCATCCATCGATCCTTGGCCCAAAAGTACTTAGGTTATATAGTTTCAAGTTGCTTAGTAGGGTTTTCTCATTATATAGATTTGCTTGAATAGATTATCCTTAGATAACTACCTTCCCTAGTTAGACTATACTACTACCAACCCTTCTATCTTTGGCATATATTTTTCTATAACTCTAAGTTTACTTACCCCGGGTTGACAATTTAATTGAGGGTTTTTAGTGTTTTTTTAGTGCATATAGAACACCCATTATTTTTACCGCCGTTGTCAGGGAGTTGTCTCAAGGTAAGAAGTAGTTAGGAAATAGATCATTCCTAGACCTTAGCATTAGATTGGTGGTGGGGGAACTTTAAGATGAGAGGTAAGAACTTGTGGATCTGCTATTGTAGGCTCCCCCAAACCCAATGGTAGTTTTTCTTTTTCTTTTTGTTTACTTTCATGAATAGACCTAGAAACCAAATGGTATTTTTTTCTTTTGTTTTTTATTTCTTTCTTGAATAGACCTAGAGATCCAAAAGGTAGATACATTAAATCTAGATCAGACCTTTCAACCAAGGTTCCTTCCGACCTTTTTGGGGGAAGGGACATTCCACTTATAAAATCCGCAGATCAATACCAAAAAACAGGAGCTAGGTCAACTCAAAGAGCTAAAATAGTCTCTGAAGAGACTAACACAGGGAGCACTATAGAATAAGAAATTGAAGCGTCAATCATATTCGGATAGGAGGCAAGACCACTCGAGCCTTCCGCAGAACCAAACAATACAACCTTTTCTTTTACACCACCACCAGGAGATCCTAATTTTTAAGACATAATAGACCTTGAACAGGTGAATCTTTTGTTTGGTAGTTCAACCAATGTAATTATCTCTCAAACTGACATAGAAACTTTGGCACCAATAGTTTCAACCACTCGAGTAAAGTCCCAGATATCCAATCAGTAGGAAGACCTTTCCATCAAAGGGAAACCTTGTTCTCTTCAAAGATAAAACCACTTAGGTACTTCCTTTTTGGAAACCAAGCCAATATGGATGATCAGGAGGACCATAACAATGCAAGACACCGGGAGGAAGAATAAACTTGAAACCAAACCGAAACTACCTTCGGGTTTCTGATTTTGGACACCACTCCAAATGTCAACATGAAGAATATTCCTCTCTCAGCACTGCCTACCTTTTATGGTAAAAAAAATGAAGATCTAGACACCTTTCTATTTGAATTTGACATCTTGTGTAGGAGCTACAACTACGTGCAAGATTCCCAGAAATTAAAACGCTTTTCTTCCACCCTCAAAGACTCTGCACTAAGATGGTTCATGGGGTTGGGAGAATCCAGTATTAGGTCTTGGGAAGCCATGAAAGACATATTTCTTAAGAAGTACCAAGACTAATGCAAGACCAAAGAGTCTTGTAATGACATCTTTAAAATCCAACAGTTAGAAGATGAGACCCTTGAAGATTATATGGAAAGATTTGGTTATATCTCCCAGAAGTCAAAATACCATGACCTCCCAGAGGATGCAATTAGGGATCTTTTCCTTAATGGAAATTCAGAACAATATCTAGAGATGCTTAACCTGATGGCATCATGTGACATCTCCCATAAAACATTTTCTGAAATATGTGAAATGTGTATAAATTACTCAAGGATTAGAGCCAAAATAGGAAAGAATGTTCAGGACCCTTACAATAGAAGCTTAAAACCAATTAGTTCAGGTGGTATCACGAGAGCAGAGATAGGGAACCTTTTAGAAAACTTCAAGATAGATATCTTAAGAACAATAGGTTCCTAGTTGGATACCCTTAAAATAAAATAAAAACAGGAGGAGGAAAATGCAACAATGAGCATATATTGACCAAGATGCAGGAGAAAACATTCCTCAGGGGAATGCCCATTAGATAACATTTCAATTTGTGGCTTTTGTACAGAAGACCATGTGACTAAAAAATGTCCATCATTGCCTGGTTTATTATCCATATATAGGAGTGGAGATCCTGGGGAGTCTTCTTATGCACCTAGGGGGCCATGGCAACCTAGGAACCAACCCACATACCTGGATCTGCAATCTCAAGTTCCACCCTATTATCAACAACAACAACAGTGGAACTCACCAGTTTGAAAAAACGAGTCTACTCAGTACCAACGTCCTTGGTTTCAGGAGGACATAACCAAGGAAACCCTCAAGCTCCACCCATCCCTATGTCCAACCATCCTTATCCTCAGTTTCCACCAAACACTCCGCAACTTCTACCAAATTTTGTTCCACCACCTTTACCTCCTATTCCACAACAACATCCACTACAATATCAAAATGCAAGCTCCCCAAGACCAACACTATAACTAGAACAACCAGTGTCGAATCCCAATAATAAGCCCCCTCAACCTCTTCACAATGTTGAGATGCAGGCCTTCTCGACATATGTTATTACTCTTGTTCCATTACAGGAGATTCAACTAAGATCGGGAAAAGTTCTGGAGAGGCAGAGACTTTCAATAGTCATCCATGAAGAAGAAGAAGAAGAAACCACCAAACAACCCACGGATGACACTAGGTGGGAAGATGTTATTATCCCGAAGAATCAAGAACCCAAGCTTCCCCAAAATGAACCTTCACAAATTATGAAGGTCCCTCCTTATCCAGACTGATTGGTAATCGAGAAACCTACCACCTGACCAGAATTTGACATCTTGAATAAATTGAATAATATTTGTGTCAAGATTCCCCTACTTCAAGCCATTAAAGACATTCCAATATACAGTAAGGTAGTCAAATAATTATGTATTAAGAAGCCAGGTAGGAAGCAAAAGGACCCTCCTACAGTACATTTGGTAGGAGGACTTTCCGAGTACATATCAGAGAAACCAAAGATAGAAAAATATGGGAACCCAGGGAACCCTATAGTGACCATAACCATTAATGAGGTCTCCATTGGAAACACTCTCATAGACCTAGGGTTAACCATCAATGTTATGACCGCTACTACCTTGGAACAATTACAACTACAACCTCTTCTTCAACATACCCCAACCATTTTGGAATTAGCAGATAAGACTAGGGTTATACATGAAGGAATTTTAGATGATATCATGGTTACTTTAGCCTCATGGGAGTACCCAGTAGATTTTCTTGTCATTCACTCAAAGGATCCTACCAAAGGTCATCCCATCATTTTGGGAAGACCTTGGATAGCCACAGCCAATGCATTTATTGGCTGTAGAGAAGGAGAAATGACCATCTCGAATGGTCTCTCTATCCAAAATCTCACCATTTACCCTCCAACTCAACTTATTATGGAGAATCTATGGTGGCTTGAATGTACATACGAGAACGAGGACTGGGAAGAACCCGTATTTCCAAGTGACCATGCCTAGGAACTTCATGAGCACACAACAGAAAATGTGCTAAACCAGTTCATTTCTGCTATCACATGTGTGGATTTTCCACAGTCTTTTCCCCAATTTGAGTACATGTTTGGGGAATAATTTCAAGAATAGTTGTACCCATCCATTTTTTCTTCGACATATTTTATTTTCGAGAAAGATGAGTCTGCCATGTCTTATACCATGCCCTACAAGATTAGTCCAAGGAAATGTTTACATATAAACTTCGGGCTAGATGCAAACCAACAGAAACAGTTAGTAGATATCCTTAAAAAACAATCAAGAGCATTTGCCTGGGAATACAATGACATGAAGGGTATACACCCCGACACATGCATCCATCACATATATACCCAGGGGGAAGTAACACCTATTAGGCAACCCCAGAGAAGGATGAACCCAACACTTAAAGATATAGTCAAGGAGGATATCCAAAAGTTGTTAAATGTTGGATTTATCTATCCCATATCCGATAGTAAGTGGGTATCCCCACTTGTAGTGGTTCCAAAGAAAGTGACCGGGAAATGGAGAATTTGTGTTGATTTTCGGGAACTCAACAAAGCCACTCCGGAAGACTACTTTCCTCTCCCTTTCATTGACCAAGTTCTAGATACCTTGTCTGGAAAGAATTATTTCTCCTTTTTAGATGGGTACAGCGGGTACAACTAGATTCTTATAGCACTCGAGGACCAGGAAAAGACTACCTTTAATTTCCCTTGGGGCACCTATTCCTATAGGGTCTTACCATTCAGATTATGTAATGCTCCTGCCACATTTCAACGAGCAGTATTAGGGATATTTGTCGATCTTATTCATGATTGTGTGGAGATTTACATGGATGAATTCACAGTCTATGGAAATACTTACCAAGAAGCCTTAGACAACTTAGAAAAATTCTTCATCAGATGCTAGGAAATGAACCTATCCCTAAGTCGTGAAAAATGCAAAATGTTGTTAACTAAAGAAGTGGTTTTAGGACATCATGTTTCTTTTGAAGGTATAAAAGTCGATCCCGCAAAGGTTGAGGTCATCATCAGACTTCCACCCCCCAAGACTCAGAAAGAGGTCAGAAGATTTCTTGGACATGCTGGATATTATCGGTGGTTTATTGAAAATTTTACAAAGATTGCTACACCTATGTTTGGATTATTAATAAAAGATGTTGATTTTGTTTGGAATGAGCAGTGTCAAACTGCCTTTGAAACCCTGAAAGCTAAGTTGTCTGTGGCACCAGTTCTTAGAGGGCCCAATTGGACTCTCCCATTTCATATATCCATTGATTCCTCCGACACTACAATAGGAGGAGTATTAGGGCAGAAAGAGGACCAAAATTCCTATGCCATTTATTTTATGATCAAGAACTTGTCCCTTGCCGAGTTAAACTACATAGTCACCGAGAAATAATTCTTGGAAGTTGTTCATGTTATTAACAAGTTCCATAATTACATTGCAAGTTATGAAGTATTTGTACATACCGATCATTCCGCCATTAGATTCATCATGAATAAACCCATAACTAATGGCCGAGTGACTAGGTGGATTTTGTTATTGCAAGAATTTAATATCACTGTGCTTGACCGACCTGGTAAGGATAATGTAGTAGCTGATTTTCTTTCCCGAATAAAAAATAAGGATGATGATATCCCTGTAGATGATAGTTTCCCAGACGAGCACCTCTTTTCCCTTTCAGTCAATACCCCATGGTTTGCAGATATGGAAAACTATCTGGCCACTAGGAAGTTACTGTCTCATTTATCACCTCATGAAAAGAGGAAAATTATTACACAGAGTGCTAATTACTCTTGGGTTGGTCATGACCTTTTTCGCACAGGTCCTAATTTGATTATTTGTAGATGTGTCCGAGAGGATGAGGTACCTGAAATACTACGAAGTTGTCATGATGGACCATGTGGTGGCCATTTTTCTAACAAACATACAACATATAAGGTGTTACATTTGGGTTGTTATTGGCTTAGCATTTTCAAACATGCTGCCAAGTATGTGAGAAGTTGTGATAGTTTCCAAAGGATAGGAAGACCTTAATCAACTGAAGAAATTCCTTTGTGTGCCCAAGTTATGCTAGAACCCTTCAAAAAATGGGCCCTCGACTTTGTAGGACCAATTTCACCCATGTCTCGTAGGAAGAAGTATATTTTGGTTTATACGGACTATGCCACCAAATGGGTAGAGGCAAAAGCCCTATTCAGGGCTAAAGAGAAGTCTGTTGTTGAATTTATCTATGAACACATCTTTACCCGCTTCGGTGTCCCTCGTGAAATTGTTATCGACCAAGGCACTCAATTCACTTCCAAGATGATGAAATAGCTAACAGAGAAATATGGGATTAAACACCGTAAATATTCTCCATACCACCCGCAAGACAATGGTCAGGTAGAGTCCACAAACAAAGTTCTGAAAGCCATCTTGACCAAGACTATTCAATTACATCACTGGGATTGGACCGATAGGCTCCCAGAAGCTTTGCGGGCATACCAGACCACCTGGAGGAATACCACTGGGCATACCCCTTATGAGCTAGTGTACGGGAAACAAGTACTTTTACCAATAGAATTCCAAGTAAGGACCTTCCGTATTGCCGCATAATTAGGATTGAACCTGGATGAGGCTCAAAAGCAACGAGCCCTACAATTGAATGAGTTGGATGAAATTAGGCAAGATGCCATCCAACGGACAATATTAGTCCAAAACCAGAGGAGCAAGTGGCATGACAAGTTTATTAAGAAGAGACACTTCCAACCTGGTGATTGGGATCTTTTGTTTGATTCCCGATTCAATACCTTCAAAGGAAAAATCACCACCCGGTGGTTGGGCCCTTACGAGGTAGACACTGTATATGACAATGGAGATGTAAAAATTAAAACAATTGACGATGGACAAGTCTCCTTTGCGGTAAATGGACACCGACTTAAATTTTATCATAAACCCATTTCCAGAGAGGATTTTCTACAGGTCATGTCAGCTGACAAGACATTGGCCTTAGTAGATGGGGAATTTCCCCCTTGTTCTTGAAAAGTTTTATAAATTTCCTACTGTATATATGTAAATAGTTTTTGAATTTTGTTAATAAGGCAATTCTAGAGATTTCTATAAGTATTTATTTCACCAGGAATACACAGTTTCAAGGATCTTTCTTCAAAACATTACTACACTTGAATTTTGTGTATGCTAAAGCATCAAATGAATATTGACTTACTGTAATTAGCCATATTTTTGCAAAAAATCTCATTCTCTTAAGGCATTCTAAATCAGTTGCTCTTAAAACTCTTCACCACTATATAAGGAAGTGATACCATAACTATCAAGCTTATAGGTCTCTCGTATAGTTTTTCCAAGAAACCTAAGTAAGTGAGTCAAGTGTCTTTATCAAAGAGTAACAAGGAGGTCTAATTAGTGGTTAGTCATGGAAACATCACAATAAATACAAAAGAAGAAAGTGAGTTGAGCCTAGAGATAGCTTTCTGTTCTTTCTCAATGGTAACATTCACTACATGCTAAATAGCTTGATTATATCATATCTTTAGATATGCCACATCCGCTTAAGTACCCCTTACATCGGAACAATCACTAATAATATAACGGAAAGTCATCCCCTAACATAAATACCATCGCGGTGAAAAAAAGAAGAGAAAAAAGTTTTTTTCAGAGCTATTCCCCCATCTTCTTGCATAAAGCAATATTATATTAAAATATTAAAAGATGGAGGGCCAGTCTCTGAGGGTGTAAGAGGCTAACCTGCCGGGATACTGAATAGGTCTTTTGGTAGTGGGTACCGTCCTGTGGTACGACTAGGTAAACCCGCCGGAGTACTGAACAGGATTGTTGGCAGCAGGGCATTCTACCTAGCAAGGATGATAATCTGACAAAAATAAATAATAATTTTAAACTTGTCCTGATGTATGTCATTACTTGCAGACAAATCTGACATGAAGTATGTGTGGTTAAGATAAGGTTAATGAACTCCATCAACTTGCCAATGGGAAATAACTCTAAGACTATCTTGAAACTCTCTTGCCTACCTTTTCTTATCTATATATAGGATCTCTTATCCTATAGGTGGGGCCATCTTCTAACTGTCTCGTCAGACCAATCTGTGAAACTTTATCTTTACACTTGACATACTATAAATCTTCGGTTATTGGGGATACTGATTGGTTTCCTATACTTTTGATTGTGAGGTGTCACAATACTTAGGTGTGGGGGAGGGGTTCATGAGCTGACAAATGATCATTGCCTAAGAGAAATAAATCTTTGCAAGAGTTTTTGTATTATTTCCATGATACAGGTTATTACATTAATAGTCATTTTATTTTTGAAGTGCTAAAATCGCGTGTGTTATAAATTACTGAACATGTACTTAATAGACCACTCTTTATCGATTTATCTTTCATTACAAGTTGTACATTGTAGGTTTGAAAATACATGTTTTATGATTGCTATAACCTGTTCATTGTAGGTTTGACAATATATGTCATATGCAAGAAGATTGAGTGAGCATGATGGCAAAATCAACAACAATGGAGCATTCTGCCACTGTTCATTAACCGCTGTGATTGTCAAAAACTTGCAGGCTATCCATTACAAAAGGTGAAAATTTATTTAACACAGAAGTACCGAATGAAGTACCGTATGAGGTGCCATATGAAATTCCGTATGAGATGCCGAACGAAGTACCATATGAATTACACACAGGTAATTATCCTTGATTCTAGGTAACTAGAACTCAATTACATTCAATTGAATTGGTTGCAGGAAATGGATTGAAGATGATTTATATGTTCATGATCAAATGTCTAAGTCAAAAGAATTGGACATTGATCTAATTGTTCATCATTACATTGCCCCCAAAAACGAGCCTCCGAATTCGAAATTTCCCATGCATTTCAACTCGTGTACACATGTGTGTAACCTACTCCACTATAGGCACATTCAAAATTGGGCTGGGAACTATATTATCTCAATTCACCCTTGTCATTTTCTCTACCCTGCGTTAACAAATCACGCCCGTGCCCAATTCGTGCCACCTCTTGGCTCAATCACGCCCTTGCCTCGTGAATTTCTCCTTTGCCACAATGCCTAGGAGATACGAACCCTCTTCCTATGCGGATCTTTTTTCCATTCCCAAATTTGAACAGTGCAGAGAGGTGTTTTTACGCGTAGGCTGGGGGCCATTTTTGTCTAACTTGCAGGGCCATGATGAAGGCCTCTCCATGCAATTTTCCCTTGGTTTCGATGTGAAGACAACACGTGTGGGGTATATTTCCTTTGAAGTCTCAGAAGAGTCCATTGTTGTAGCTACAAAGCTCCCAAGAATGGAATATAGATGGTTCAAAAACTACCAACTCTCGTGCTCAAGTTATAATAGGGTTTTTAAGCACGAATTCGAGAACATTTCAAGAGCAAAAGGATATTCTAGGGAGTGGATAAAGGTGGAATTTATTAACCCTCTCATCGTCATCATGAGGTTGATTACATGTGAAGGTAGATACTCCACTTTCAAAGCTTGTCATTTCAGATTGCTGGCTCATTTTCTGTTCAACAAACCTTTGAACTTCCCCTTCTATTTTCTAAAAATCTTGGAGAATATGTCCTCTCAAGTGAGGAATAATGTGACTAAACCCCACAATAGCCTCTTTCACCATGGCTTGATCAAACTCCTTGTCCTAGCCGAACTAGAGAAATAGGGGCAAACTTGGGATGCCTTTATCTATCAATTTGCAAACCCTCACTTGACAATTAGGACCTGCAAAAAGCCACTTAGCCTAAAAACTATCTCTCCATCCAAGCCTCACTCTCCAAGAACTCCAAACCCCCTTGCACAAACCCTCTCTTTGCCGATGTTATCACTCCAAGAAACTCCTTAGGGTTGTAGGCTAAGAATGCTTGGTAACTTAAGAAATTTAATAATCAAAGTATGTGTGGAACAATGGGATGACTGAGAAGGCTAAGAAAAGGACAACTTGTTATGCATCTAAATAAACCAGTGATTTGAGAAACTAGATATCAGTTATAGTAGATAAAAAGGTGTGAAGAATACCATTCAAGATAACCAAGTACAAGAGATGTAGGGTCATACAAGACAGTAAAGAAACATCTAATTCATATTCATGAGCTATACCAGAAGATAACAGTTCTGAATAACTAAGATGAACATAATTAAATAACAGAGTAGTGGAGTATATGAAAACACTAATATATAATAACCAAAGAAGACTGTAATTCATATGACATAACAGAGTCAAAGTACATGGCCAAAAAGTCTCCAGAATTGAACCTCTAGTGCTCTAAATGTCTTTGGATTTATAGCCTTACAAGATGAAATCTAGATCCTTGAAAGATGGATCAGATTTACTAAAAATAGTCAAATCAAAACAAATACAACAAGTGTAGGATGAGATCCTATAAAAATGGATCTAGAATACTAAAAATGGAAAATCAAAACAAAATAGGAAAAGGTCCTATCTAATGATCTCTAAGAGTAGTAGATTTCTGATGAAGTGCAGTTTTAGCCTCCCAAGGCTGTTTGATTTGGTCCTCCAAAGATAAAATTTGAATTTGGTGAAGTGTGCAAAAACCCTAATTTTCTGCCTTTGAAAAATATGCCAAATGTAGTTGAAAAACCTCTTTTTTTGACTTTATCCCTCAAAACTAGCCTTTGAATCAGACTTGATAATTCAACACCTGTCCATTTGAAGTGGTTTCAAACCATTCAAACTCAAACAATCCCGATCTGGGAAAAAATTCGGTTATTCTGGCCGTGAAAGGCTTTCACTAGCTAATTTGCCTGAAAATCCGCTCCTTAGCTGGTGACAAGCGGAGCTTTCACCAGCTAACTAGCAAAATTCAAGACAAGTTAGCTGGTGAAAGCGCAGATTTTTTAAAAATCAAATTTCTCAGTCATGGAGAGTTCGTTTTACATGCTTGAATAGTCGATCGACATCTAAAAATCCTAAGCTTTCCAATGGTGCTTTCAAATCTTCATTTGGAGCTCAGGAAGCTAGTCAAATGTTCCCTACAAGATTAGGAATCATTCTTTCAAAAATGCCAGTGCATTTTTAATCGCTAACATCTTGCTCCAACTGGGATGGAGACCTCCCTATGAGGTCTCCAAGAACCTGGCAAGCCCTGTGCCTTTAGTATTAGGCATGGAGTCATTCAGCCTTTATAATTTATCATCTGGCTATTTTCTAAAGTTTGTTGTTGTAAAATGGAATGACCTTCAGTAAAGCTGCAACTATTGAACTGAAAATGTCATCTATTAAGACCATATCAGATGCCTCCTTTGCGACCTCTTTAGTCCGAGGACCTTCCACAAATCTTGATGCTAAGTTTTTCTTTATTTGGCGAAGAAAAACTTCGATCTGGGCAAAAATACACCTTCGCTGGCCAGTCTCAGGTTTCACCAGCTATTTCTCCTTAAGATTTGCTAGTTAGCTAGTGAAAGCTCTGCCTTTCATCAGCTAATTGGTTATAATTCTTCCTTCTGCGCTGGTGAAAGTTTTGTTTTATCTTTGAGAAGAAAATAATGCAGAGCAGCAATGATCCTGCATAGAGTGTTAGATTCTTTAGCAGCTTCTCAATAAAGTGTTGTCGACACTTGATGTTTGAACCTCAGGTGACCTGCAATGCTTGATTCAAGAATTGTTGTGCTAAGCAAGCGAGGAAAAAACAAATTAGAGATATCGAAATAATTAAAGAAATGACACCACAGCTGCAGAGCATACAAAAGGAAATCCAAATGCACAATTGTTGTTATCTATGGTAGGAATTTGATAGCAGCGCAAGAAGGATCTTCTTGCTAGGGCATATGGGAATTTCTTGATCAACTTCTTTGATCATTTCCTCAAGCTCAACAATACCAAATTCCTAGCAGATTTGATGAAGCTCATCCAGATTAATTTTCCTGCTTCCGTTGTTTTTATATCACTAAAGTGCATAATAGCAGACTTGGCACCATCACTGCTTTCACTCATGAGAGCCTTCGATTCACCTTTTGCTGGTGATGATGATGTTGTTGTGGATATTGTACGACGACAAGCACCCATGCATGACCATCCTGAAAGTCCAAGAGATGGCCTGGTGAAAACAACAACTTGTGACATAGTTTGTGCTTGTCTCATAACAACCTGAGTGTTGTTTGAAATTGGACGCCAGATTGCACTAGCCCTTGCAACTCTAGCTGCCATCTCAAAACCTTGCACCATGTTTTTCCTCACCAGCACTTTGATTAGTTAAAAATATAGAGCATAGAAATGCAATTACACCTCTTTGACAACCACGAACCTCAGAACTTCCTCCAGTATTGCGAGGTAATGTGACACTTGAAACAACAAAACGTGCTCTGTTTCTAGTATCTTTCTCCAACAAAGGAATCCAAATATTGGTCACTCAACGCTTCATCCCGATCTTTTCTGAAATGAGGTAACACGATCCACATATTTATGCATGTTTTCTTCTATAACACGAACATTTCTTCCACCAGGAATAACTCATGGTCGGTGCTTTCACAAGTTCTGCATAATCAAAACTATATATATCTGACTTCTCAGTATGTATTTCTTTTTTGAGTACTTCTGGTGCCATGTAGATAAGTGTTCCAACCATGTTCTTTTTATGGAAACCCCCAGTTGGTTTCCCATATGACTTCCATATTTGTACAGTTGTCTTCTCAAGATCTTTTCCATAGATTGCCAATCTAAAGTCTGCAAGGTGTGCTTCCAATTTGTTGTCAAGAAGAATATTTGTAGGTTTAACATCCCTATGGACAATTCCAAGCTTATGAAGGAACTGCAAAGCCCTGGCTAGTTGTATTGTTATCGCTAATACTTGCTCCATGGATGGATTCCATTCCTTAATATGAAAAGCTTGAACCAAGTTACCATTCTCATAGAAGGGGAAGAAAAACATGTAATTTGGGGGTCTTGCATGCACTGCCACCAAATTTGCTATGCTAGGATGATCCAACTTGCATAAAATTTGCAATTCTTTATGAAAACGGTCAAGATCTTCTGTAGTAGATAAAATGGGCTTCTTTGCTGCCACTTTGTCTCCTTCCAACAATGCCTTATAAACAATTCTTTCAGAGCCTCTGGCGATCTGGGAAAGTAATTTCAAAAAAGAATTGGGAACAGAGAGGCGAACAATGTCAATGTTGCAGCATCCTCACACACATGTATTCGATGGAATTGCATCTGCTTCCGGCATATTCACAGAGCGCTCGCTAATCACGATGCGTTGAATACCATTTGACTTGCGAGCCCTCCTTCATATGACTTTCGATTTCATATTGTGACTTGAGCTCAGGCCTGGGAACCAATCCACATTATACAGATGAGGATTCTTGTATCCTACCCACCATCACGATGAAAGCATTTACTTCGAAATATGGAACCCACAGTATTGGAAGAACATGGGTTTTTGTTGCTGTTACATGCACGAAATGGGGTCTGAGATTCTGCAATCGTCTGCCTTAACTATAGAATCTGACTGAATTAGATTCGACAGATGAAATGTCACAAAATCCGTAGGCTGCCAGTTGTTTAATGATAACTACTCAAAATTTTCGTTTTTCACCGCCAAACAAAACTTCAAACGCCAAATGTATCTTTTATCTCCGATAACCACAATTCCCATATCTTTGAATTTATCTATTAATGACATCCTGAAAGGACCTCGAGGATCTCTTGGGGGTAATTTGGTCTCATCCAAAGCTTCAAGTATGCTCTCTTGTCTGCCCACCTCTTCCAAATCTAGTCTCGAATTCACCCTTTCGGGCTGATATCACCAAAACTCCCACATCAGCTTGTGAAGCACCATTGATCATGTTCGGAACATATCTTTTGTGTCCCGAAGCATCCAATGAAAATTGTGAGCAGATCTTTGAGAGGAATTTATATCTGGCAGTGTTTCCAATGTGCCATGCTAAATATTTACAGGTCTAAGCATAGTCTCTGTCGTGTTCTCAGCCTCCTTTATCTGTTCTCAGGCCACCAAAGACTCAATCTTTGACTGCAAAGCTGCTGGGAAAATGGACACCCTATACGGGATTGGATCAGACTCTATTCATATTACAAATTGAAAAGCACTCTTAGAACTGCTTTGGCCTTGTCATGGGTAAGATGATTTGCTAGCTACCAAAAGACAACTTTCTCACAATCATCTACCACAGATTGTTGAATAGGTAACACTCGCACATCATCTGGACTAAATAAACCAGGCACCTTCAAAGCAAATCTTCTTGCAGCTTCTGAGATAGCAGGCTGACAAACTGGGTTGCAACATTTTTTCACTAGATATGACTAACCTATGTATGTTCTGTAACTGTGCAGGGCACATGAAGTTGGAGTAATGTGGAACTCAAGCCTAGCGTTTGTAAACAGCTTAAGAATTCAATGTTATCAGCCTCTAGTTTTCTGCTCCCTGGCTTCTCTTCTAGAGCATCCATTTCTCCATGGTAATTATACCTGGTACTAATGTCAGCATAAGACAAATGGGAAGTTTTCACCCATTCACTCCAAAACCCATCTTTCCCAAGCAAGACTGCTACCTGATGTTTATCTGAAATGGTTTTCATGATTCCTATTTTTGATTGTGCATCTAGATGAACTAGATCTTGAAACCTTCTGATCTTTGTGACTGCTCTCCAAGGTTTTCTGCATCTTTAGAAACCATCCTCGAAAGATTTGGTTGGGAAAAAGTCAAATCTGGGCCAAAATACAACTTTGCTGCCATGCAACAGGTTTCACCAGCTAATTTTCCCTGAATCTGCCCCTTTAGCTGGTGAAAAGGAAAGCTTTCAACAGCTAACTAGCGGATTTCAAAACCAATAAGCTGGTGAAAACCCTGAAAAACTGCCTTGGGAAAAAAATCAAATTTCTATGAATCTGCAACAAACACCTGAGAGATTGATGGATGACTTTGAGGTTGACTGAGTAACCGCAGCATGGAGGGATGATCCAGATCTAGCCATTAAGCATGAAAAGGGAGTCTCTTTGCCTAATTAAAAAAACTGAAAGTAATCTACTTTCTTAAAGAAAAGAGCTTATTCTTCTATCTACTCCTACTCTAACCACTGTACTGCTTCCAGATCAGGTAAAATCATGTTTCCAATGAAGCCATACAAGTATCTAAATAACTGGTAAAACTTCTGATCTGGAAATGATGAATGCGGGAAAACATAGAATACTGATATACAATTTGAAAGTGAAGCATAACCAACCTTCGTTTGACAAGAGCAATTTGACATTTATGCTGCTCGAATACTCCAGATAATCAGCAAAAGGATCAATGACATTGTAAGAAAACACTTCTTCTTGTTGCTTCAGCTGAACATCAGAAGATCTCTGCATACCCTTCTTCTGAGAATAGATGCCACCTTCAACTGCATGTAAATCTGAACAGGGTTGCAAACTAACTTCATTGTTGATGATGAATTGTTTGTTGTTGTCTGCAGATCTATGTTCGAGTACGGTGCATGCAAACCTGTTGATTTCTGTAGATGACTTTTCAATGTCAGCTGCAAGAGTTTCAATATCTACTGCAGGAGTTTCTGGATGACAGTATTGTTCTTCATCAAAGACAAGTGAGTCCAACGGTCCCTTGTTTTGCATAGGAAAATGAACAATCTCCTGATCTTCCTCTTTTCTTTCAGGTGAAAATACACCATGAGAAACCCTTCTAAAAATTTGAGAACAATGCTCTTCTATAACTGATCCTTCATGCAAATCAAAGGCAACAGGTGTGACAGAGACATCTATGCAATTCTCATAATAATCATTTTGACAAATAGAAGAAAGGACTACTTCCTGTTGAACTTGCTTCTCGAATTCACCACAACAATCTTCAAAGAGACTTTCAGCTGGAAATTCATCTTTACAAAACAAATGGAAAGCATAATGAAAAATTGCCAATGAGTGAATGCTTGAAGCTGGAAGAGACCTGCACCAATCAAGGGCTATCCCCTCTAATGAATACTTGAACAATTTAATCTTAACATCTTCATGTATGATCTGGAGCCGATGAATAAACTCATGAAAATCCAACAAGTGTTCAGATGGCACTTCCCATTCTTCTCCTCGAAATCTGGGAAGGTTGCATTCACATTCATCCCTACTAGGTACTGGATTAGGGAAACCAACAATCTTTGAAAAATCACAAAAGGCATACCTCTTAACTAAGATCTTGTTCATGTCATACCAGTGGAGTCACCAACAGATTTCTGAACAATGGAGTCGCCACTGAATTCGTCCTTCATGGAGTCGCCAGATAGATGATTACAACCAAATGATGTCCAGGCTTTGTCTATCATCAAAGATGGATCTATGTCGTCTCCCAGGGAAGCTGAGCTTCAATCTCCTCTCCCCGACAACGACGCCAATTTGTTATCACTCCAAGAAACTCCTTAGGGTTGTAGGCTAAGAATGCTTGGTAACTTAAGAAATTTAATAATCAAAGTATGTGTGGAGCAATGGGATGACTGAGAAGGCTAATAAAAGGACAACTTGTTATGCATCTAAATAAACCAGTGCTTTGAGAAACCAGATATCAGTTACAATAGATAAAAAGGTGTGAAGAATACCATTCAAGATAACCAAGTACAAGAGATGTAGGGTCATACAAGACAGTAACGAAACATCTAATTCATATTCATGAACAATACCAGAAGATAACAGTTCTGAATAACTAAGCTGAACAGAATTAAATAACAGAGTAGTGGAGTATATGAAAACACTGATATATAATAACCAAAGAAGACTGTGATTCATATGACATAACAGAGTCAAAGTACATGGCCAAAAAGTCTCCAGAATTGAACCTCTAGTGCTCTAAATGTATTTGGATTTATAGCCTTACAAGATGAAATCTAGATCCTTGAAAGATGGATCAGATTTACTAAAAATAGTCAAATCAAAACAAATACAACAAATGTAGGATGAGATCCTATAAAAATGGATCTAGAATACTAAAAATGGAAAATCAAAACAAAATAGGAAAAGGTCCTATCTAATGATCTCTAAGAGTAGTAGATTTCTAATGAAGTGCAGTTTTAGCCTCCCAAGGCTGTTTGATTTGGTCCTCCAAAGATAAAATTCGAATTTGGTGAAGTGTGCAAAAACCTTGATTTTCTGCCTTTGAAAAAGATGCCAAATGTAGTTGAAAAACCTCTTTTTTTACTTTATCCCTCAAAACTAGCCTTTGAATCAGACTTGATAATTCAACACCTGTCCATTTGAAGTGGTTTCAAACCATTCAAACTCAAACAATCCCGATCTGGGAAAAAATTCAGTTATTTTGGCCGTGACAGGCTTTCACCAGCTAATTTACCTGAAAATCCGCTCCTTAGCTGGTGAAAAGTGGAGCTTTCACCAGCTAACTAGCAAAATTCAAGACGAGTTAGCTGGTGAAAGCGAAGATTTTTTAAAAATCAAATTTCTCAGTCATGGAGAGTCTGTTTTACATGCTTGAATAGTCGATCGACATCTACAAATCCTAAGATTTCAAATTGTGCTTTCAAATCTGCATTTGGAGCTCGGGAAGCTAGTCAAATGTTCCCTACAATATTAGGCATCATTCTTTCAAAAATGCTAGTGCGTTTTTAATCGCTAACAGTCGGAACAATACAAAAAGATTATTGATATCCCTTCTTCCTCCTCGGGTAAAAAGACCAAGAGAAAATACCAAAGGAAGCCTATTGTTAACCCCCCAGTGCCTTCAATCTCTCTTGATCCCACACATAAAAATCTCCAAGAATTAATCCAACAAGACTTTCCCATCATTCCCACAAATAGGAGGGGAGCCAATCAATTTGGTAAATGACCCTTTTGAAAGAGTACCCGGAGCACAAGAACAAAACCTTATGAAAAACCCCTGCTTGCTTCGGATCCTATCCAAGTGTCCTTCGACCTTGAGATCCCTCAAACGAGACTTAGGGAAATTTCTGTGGATGGATTAGAACCATTAAGAAAGACAAAATCAGAACCTACATCTCCTTACCAATCCCCCATCACTCCTACTTCACCCATGCCTACTCTAGATCCTAAAACTGATAGATTGTCCAGATCCCTCAAAGGATCTAAGCTTCCCTTGAAGATCACTGATTTTTCCCCAGCCATTGAGAAGCTACAAAGCGAAAACCATCAACTTCTCCAACAGTTGGAAGAAAGGAAGACAATAGACACACACCTTCATCATGATAATGCAGTCCTTCAAGCAAAGGTTAACTCCCTTCAATAGTTGGTTGATGAGATGACCAAATCCAACCGCAGCCTCAAAACACAACTGAAGAAACACAGGAGACACAAGGCAAAGTCTTCACAGCAAGAAGGAGAGGCTTCCAAAGCTAATCCTCCTCAGCAAGCCTAGTCACAAGGGGTAATTTCTTTTTGTTTGCAGTGGGACCTGCAAAATCGTAAGTGTGGGGGTAATGTTGGGCCCAAGATATGATCAATTTTATGACAGTTATTAGACACTTTTGTTGAATGTAAAATGTGTTTTTCATGTTTTGGATAAGATTTTTGAATAATTTTGCGCTAAAACGGTATGATCTACACCAGGTATGTATGATTCGTGTTTGATGTCAATATTGAGTATAATTCATCACGTTTTATGTTCCCAAATATCTAATTCACGTTTCTTTTTGGTGTTATAGGGAAAAAACGCATCACGTTTTTGCTTCCGGCACTCAGTCTGACACTCCTTCCAGTGTTCGATCCTGCACCCAGTCCGACACTTCGTCCAGCACTGCATCTTGCACAAAAACGATGGGCAATTTGGCAGTTATGGTATTAGCGGCCAGTGGTGGGCGAATCAGGAACATGGATTTTTCTCATGCTTTCCCCCTTTAGCTATTGAACTCTTGACAACTTAGTTTAAGTTGTTAGGTAGGGCGATTATTGGTTCGCTCTATTTCGGCAGTTAGGGCACCATTAATGTAATTTGCAAAATTTAGAAGTGGTTCGACCCTCTTTTGGTCGATCACTTGGTCTGAAAATATTATAAATATCACCGTGGTGGTCAGATAGAAGTTAAGAAGTCGAAGTATCAATGTGATAGAGAAGAACTCGATTTTACTCTGTTTTGCCATTTTTCATTGCCAGATTATATAAAAACTGCATTTTTGAGTTTTCATGGTGAAATCGAATTGTTGAGTTCATGGTGTGCTTTTAGGAAGTGACCATGACTTGTTGGGGGGCCCACCAATAGTCTTGTAATTGTTTTTTAAGTTGTTTATGCATTTTATAGTTTAGTTGTCTCGGTTTATTTCCTGTACATGTATTATTATTTTGTTAATTAATTTGTTGTTGTAGTTTAATTGTCTTAACTCTCTTTTGCAGGTTAGTATGAAGGCTTGTGTTAGAATGCGTTGATCTTGTAGTTAGAAAGGAATTTGCAAATTCATAGACTAACCTTGTGTGTAATTGTATGTTAGATTGTGTTTTATTTATGATTTTAGAATTAAATTTAAAACAGAGTTTAAAACAAAGTAGAACAAAGTTTTAATTTGAGTTTTCTTTAACAAGGATTTGATGGATGGATAGGATTAATTTCAATTTTTAATTATAGATTGCTTATTTCATTTTTATGTAGATCTTGCTTAATTAGTTGTTGGTTAATGTATTTGGTGGTTTAATTTTTAATGTCATGTTTTAATTTCTGTTCTTAAGCATTTTCCTTATTGCAGTTTGAATTGTTAGAATAGATATAACATAGTTTTATTTTATGCACTTCCTTTCCTAGAATTAGATTGCAATTATAATTCTTAGTTAATGATTGAATTTAATTATGAAGTTTGTTTAGATAGCATAGAAGTACAATTACAATCTCGTTATATTGTTGATGGTTAATAATTCCATGAATATGTAGGGTAATTAACATTGTTTCCGTAATGGCTAAATTCTCATTGGATTGTTTAATCCATACCTTTCATTTTGCTATTGAGATCAATGTTGAGCTTATACCGCTTGAATTTTCCTTTGTTGTCAAGTGCCATCGATATATTATCAGACACCAGAGACATTCACACAACCACCAACACTATATTTGAGTTGTCATAGGTTAAAAGATAGTTTCTTGTTTTCATAGATCAGAAAATATAGTTTCCTGCTTTCATAGATCAGAAGATATAGTTTCTTTCTTTCGTAGATAGTTTTATTGCTATTGTAGGGTAGATAGTCTTTTTCTTTGATAGGTTAAAAAGTAGTTTGTTTATCATAGATTAAAAGTTAGTTGATAGTCTTCTTGCTTTCAATTAAATAGATTTCCTTTTCTGAATTAGAAACAGTTTTGAAGTTTGAATTAAGAATATTGTTCACTTGCCTCTTAGGTTAGATGGTTGTTCAATGAGATGATTTAACTAGATTTCTTGCAGAAGAATTTATCTTAAAGTAATTAGCTATTTACTTGCTTTAATAGGTTAGCTAGTTGTCTTGCTTACTTGTTTACTTGCTTTAATAGGTTACTTGCTTGCTTGTCCATTCTTTCTTTGATAGTGTAGTTTCTTGTTTATTTACTTGTTTTCATAAGGTAGTTTCTCATTGAATTTAGGTAGGCAAGTTAAGTAGTTTGATTTTGTCATTTTCTTATTGTTATGCTTAACAATTTCTTTTTCTTATTGTTATGAACTAGTTTGCTTTACATAGGGTTTTTACTTGCTTTCCTAGAACTATCCATTGATCCTTGGCCCAAAAGTACTTAGGTTATATAGTTTCAATTTGATTAGTAGGGTTTTCTCATTAGATAGCTTTGCTTGAATAGATTAGCCTTAGATAGCTACCTTCCCTAGTTAGACTATACTACTACCAACCCTTCTACCTTTGGCATATATTTTTCTACAACTCTAAGTTTACTTACCCCGAGTTGACAATTTAATTGAGGGTTTTTAGTGTGTTTTTAGTGCATATAGAACACCCATCATGTATCTTCTATGTTTTATTTGTGCATTTTATTTTATTTTATTTCTCTATGATCCTATTTTTCTAACAAGTCCCGCATTATGAATATCTAGAATCCCAAAGAAAATCTTAAAGTAAAAAGGAGTACCGCCTCTATAAAAACACAAGGGGGATTTACATCCTCGTGAGGTTTTCGTTTTGATCCTAACGGATTCAGGCATCAACATTTTTTGTGACCATACTGGGGAGTGAACTGAAATTTGGAACCTAGTTTAGCATTTTTAAAAGATATATGACTTTACCCTAGGCTGATCAACCCCACTTGGAAATTGGATTGAACAATCAACGAAGCATCTTACATAATCTATACAATCTGGTAATAACAACAGTCAAGACCCGATAAGAGTTAGAAAGGGCCTAGTAGATCTTAATCCAAGAAGAAGAAAGATAAATGCTCCAGATATAGATGAGAGACGAGCAAAAATACTGAATAAACCAAAGGCTAGCTAAAGCAGCACAAGAACAAGGTCAGGATTGAAGCTGGATGAATACAAGGGAGCCATTACCAAAAGTAAAATAAAACAACTATTTATTCTGAGAAGTGAAAATCATATTCTTGAAATCTCTCCAGATATGGCAGAAAGAAATGACTAACCACGAGACGGTCATCATGAGGAGAGACAAGGAGGTGGAAGAGATGCGACAAGAAATCAAGAAAACCTAAGGTTTGAAAATAGAAGAAGAACAAGATATTCCCCTTTGAATCTTCTAGGCAAGCAACATGATATCTATTGTCTCCCTAAGGGTAACCTGAAGGAATTTTATAGAGATAAAACAATCGATGCAAAGAGGCACCTTCACTTATTTCTTGATGTTTGCGATTTTCACTGTGTTGAGTACGAAGATGTCATGGTAAGGATATTTCTGCAAATGTTATCAAGAAGAGCGTATGAATGGTATACGACATTACCGACTAGCTCAATTCACTCATTTCATGACCTTGAAGCCATTTTCCTAACTATGTTTGCCCCTGCAATTGATTATCATACCATTATCACCGATTTCACCCAGATTGGTTTGAGGAAGAATGAAAGAATACGAGATTTTAATCTCAGGTTCAATAAAACCTTGAGTAAGATTCCAGAAGATAAAATACTAAATGACTCAGTCGTGCTCGGTTGTTATAAGAATTCAATTCCCCCGAATGTGAAATATGCTATAAGAACATCCCAAATGGATACCTTGGAGGAGGCAATGAATAAAGCCACTGAGATGGGAGAAATTATGATTGAAACGAGTGTTGAACCCAACATTATACTAGGAAAAGTACAAAGGTAGTTGGGAGGATTAAGTATTGATAATAAATGAGCCTCCAGTTCAATAAATAACGAGGAATTCAAGCCACGATCGGCTCAAAGACAAAAAATTGGAGGAGCGTTTTTCAAGGGAACCATACCAATTGTAAAGGTAGACCCTATGATGACACAAGAAACTAAGCAAAGAATTGAAATTGCACATATGAATAGAAATATCAAGCAAATGCAGAATGAGATAACCATACTAAGAAGGGGGGATAATTATGTGGAAAATCCAAGAATTCCGATCGAAAAGAAAACAAGGAACCCTCCCTATGAAAACAAAATGAGGTTTGAAAACATGGATAATCCACAAAGACCGAGAATTCCTAGGAATCCTACTCCTAATGCAGTTGTTCTAGATGATGTATATGATGAGAACATGGTTGAGAAAGAAAATTATTATTCACCTGATGAAAATTTTGAAACTGTGCAGATGGACGGATGCGAGATGTCCATGTATATATTTGAAGAAGGTGACAACGACCCTAAATCATAGGAAAATGTCGTCGAGACAAGAGGATTTGTAGATAGATCCAAGAATAAGAATGACTCTGAAAAAGAAAAAGAAAAATATAAATAGAAAACAAATGAGAAAGGAGTAGGTGAGAAAATGACAAATAACATTGGAAATAAGAAGCAACACCCGATGACAAACTCCAGTCAGATGACATACAATGTTGTAGAGGATTTAAGAAAATCAAGTATAACTCTTCCTTCTACAGAAGCAGTGAAGATTCACAAATAAAGGGAAAACATCTTGAGATTGTTGGATGATCCATATGAGAACACAAAATTTGTTGTTACCAGTCTGAAATAAAGCTAGAACTTGTCAACTGCCAAGCTGAGAGGTAAAATTCCTCCCTTTTACATTTCAATTGAAAATCATGATGTTGCACTTCATAATTGTTTAGTTTACACTAGCACGACTAATGATATCATTCCACTGGCGGTCATGGAGGCATTGGGCATGATTTGTACCAAATATTAAGATACTGGTGAAAGTATATATGAAATTGATTCTAGAAAAGTGCTAGCCTATGGAGAAATCAAGAAATTTTATGCCTGGATCACGACACCCCCCCATATTATTACATTTTTCAATATTATTGTGGTAGACCTTCCTCCGACATATGGAGTTGTGTTGGGGAGAGATTGATCATTACTGATCAGGGGATATATAATGAACGATGGAATTTTCATGATGCTTCTAGGAAAAGAAGGAGCAATGACTAAGGTGCCCCGTGAACCCAGGAAACCCTTCTCCTTCAAAAAGAAAGATAATGAGTTAATGGAAGATTATATATACGCCGAGATTGGAAATTATGCTATCCTAGAAATGGAACATAGTGAAAGCCTATAGAAAGTGCAAGACATGGAGAATCAAGAGTATCTGTTTGAAGGTTATTGGAGGATGTCATTCGATGGAGCTTTTTCAAGCTCTAGGAGTGGAGTTGGAATTGTCCTTATAATTCCAGAAAAGATTATGCATCCACATGCTATTAGACTTGAATTTGCATCTACTAATAATGAGGCAGAATATGAAGCTTTGATTCAGGGGATGATTCTTTCACAATAAATGAATATAGAACATCTGATTTTGATCGGCAACTCTGAGTTGGTAATTAATCAGGTCACCCAGAAGTATAAAATCAAGAAGGAAAGAATCAAGTTATGTTTCAAAAGAGTCAACGAATTGATGGAATTTTCCAGTTCTTTCAACATTTCCTTCATTCCAAGGGACAATAATAAAAAGGCAGATTCATTGGCCTTGCTGGCCTCATTGTCAAACCCAGATGATATACAAAGAAAAACATATTTCCAACTAGAAAGAGCATTTCGACCTTCTGTATCCGATAACATAGAATATTTGCAAGTGTTTGAGAATGATGAAAAGTTTGAATTTTTTGTTGAATGATGATGAATACAATCACATATCTGATGTCCCTAAATATTGTATACAATATGAGTCTCTTTTTATGAAAGATCATCATGCAAGGAAGCTCCTGGAAGAAATTTCACTTCGAAAGGTGCAAGAAACAAGAAAGGTCAATATTGGAACTGACAGTTCCCCAAAATATGTCATGTTGGGAGTTGATTATACCATTGAATAATTTGACCAATATGTTGCATTGTTTAAATAATAACTTGATGTGTTCGCATGGACCTATGATGATTTGAAAGCTTATGATAAAACAATATTCCAACACATCATTCCTTTGAGAGAAGAAGCAAATCCTGTCAAGGAAAGAATAAGGATGATGAACCCTAAATTGAAACCTATGGTAAATATTGAATTGGAGAAGTTAAATAAGGCCATAATAACATATCCCATTAGGCATTTCGACAGGCTTTCAAACCCTGTGATAGTAAGAAAGAAGATTGGGTAAGTATGGATGTGTGTGGATTTCAGAGATCTTAACAAAGCAAGTGTAAAGGATAAATATCCTTTACCTAACATGGAATTTCTTCTCCAGCAAGTCAAGGGATCAACCTGCATGTCCATGTTGGATGGTTTCTCTGGATATAGTCAAGTCCTCTTTGTTGAAGAAGATAGAGCAAAGAAAACATTCATAACACCTTGGGAGACATATGCATATGCTAGGATGCCCTTTGGTTTGAAGAATGTTGGAGACACATTATAGAGGGCCATGGATCATGCATTTAGTGAGTTGATAAGAAAATTCATGGTAGATTATCAAGATGACTTGACAGTGCATTAAAAAATGAGGGGTGATCATATCCATCACTTGAGAAAAGTATTTGATAGATGCAAATTATATGGTGTCTCTCTAAATCCAAAGAAATGCATATTCATTGTAACTTAAGGAAAACTATTGGGTCATATTGTGTGCAAGGAAGGGATTTATATAGATTCGGAAATATTTAAAGAAATAAATGAACTCAATCCTGTGTCATCTAAGAAAGGAGTTCAATCATTTTTTAGCAAGATCAATATTATGCGAAGATTTGTTCATGACTATGCAAGTATTGTGAAGTCGTTCAATTTATTGTTGAAAAAGGAGTTGTAAGGTAGCTAGAGAGGTAGTGGGGGGGGGACAGAGGGCCCATAGTGATAATAGTGGAGGTCATTCAATGTAAGGTGGACTAGGTCCACTATATTATTAAATAAGGCCCACTATGGTAGTTAGATATAATAAATTGGTAATTAGATACAATAAATATAAGAGGACTTCTTAGAAGGTTCTACTTCTAGAAGATTCCTCCTCTAGAATGTTCTTAGGTGATGGTAGCACTATATAAAGGGATTCAAGCAATGTAATGAGACATGAAGAGAATTATAGTATTTGGAGCGATAGCTCAATAAGAGGATGCCCCCTCGAAGAGGCAAGTGAACAGGAGATGATCCCTTCCATAATAGGATCCATTGTATGGTGTTGCCCTACCTCAAGGGTTTGATATAATAAAGTTGTGGTTTTCTATATTCTTCTTCTATATCTATTGTGGTTCTTTTTTATTCAGTATCGGTTTTTAACAATTGGTATCGTAGCACTTTCCTTGGGCAGACATTGTGGGCAAATATTTTTTATTTTTGTAGTTTTTTTTTTTTTTTCGGAGAAGAAAAAAGAGGGCCACGACATTCTCAAATATTTTCGTATATTTCTATGCAAAATTTGCAGAAAAAGGTTGTATATCTCAGTTCCCCTCAGAAAAACACCCAAGTTCAAAAAAAAAATCGTCTGAAACGGAGTCCGAGAAGTCAAGATATTGAAGTTTTAAAATCTGCAAATTTTCAGGATTTTTTCCGCGGACAGCGGCGAGATTTTTTTTTTATTTCTGTAGCATCTGGAGGTCGAATTTGCTCAAATAAATTACATATGTGAGTTCCTCTCACAATTTCACCCAATTTCAAAAAAAAAATCAGCCAAAATAGAGTCCGGGAAGTGAAGTTATGAGCATTTTAACTTCAATAGTTTTTTAGGGTTTTTTCAGAAAAAGCCGCGATTTTTTGCCGTAACTTATTGGGTCTATTTTTGGTTTTTTTTTCATGACGGTTGAGGGAGTGAAGAGTTCATAGGGTGCTCAGATGGCTATTTCTTCTCAAAACCTGAAAGAAATTCTTGAATCATTCAAAGCCCAATTGTTTCACACATTGGATGACAGATTGGATGCATTTGTACATAGCCTCATAGACAGCCTCACAGACGGTCTCCATGATAGTTTTCGTATTATTCAAGATTCATTGAATAACATGCAGAAGAGATTTCTGTGAGGATACCAAGGAAGATTTCAATAATATCAAAAGATAAATCACCACAACTCCATTATTCATTAGTCCATATTTTCAAAGGGATTTCATCATCTACTCGCTCGCTACAGAAACAATTGTTGCATTTGTTCTTACTCAGAAGAATACCAAGGGTGAAGAACTCCCAATCACTTTCATGATAAAAACCCTTCATTATTATGAATTAAATTATTTAGAGTTGGAAAATCAATCCCTAGCTCTTGTGAAAGCAATGACGCACTTTTAGATGTACATATTGTTGATTAAGGTTGGTTGTCATTGATGTCAACCCTCGAAGAAAGTCTAGTAGCACAAAAGTTTGGGTAATGGACCCAAGTTTGTTTGATGTATAATGGTATAAGTTTTAATATATTTGAAGGTAAGACTATTCTATATGGGTAGTACATGTCATGCCATTTATGGTGGTATGTGGAATGTCACATAACTCCTCATGGTTAGAGAGTTATGGCCATGTGAAGTTGGAGAACCCTCATGAGTCATCTAGAAGCCCGAAAAGGTCAAAGTAGTCAAAGTGGTCTAAGATATTTTTAGAAGGTAAATAATAAAGTGAAGTGATGAGTGTACTATAATTCAAAGTGAATACAAAATAAATTATTTAAGTAATAAAGTTAATGGAGAAATTACTAAGTTGACAAGTGGTTAGAAGTGGGTAAGCCCTAAAATAAGGAAAGTGGTTTAAGATGGTTAGAAGGTAACCCCTTGAGGTAAAATGAAGTGATGATTTTACTATAAGTCAAAGTGGATACAAAACAAATTATTTAAATAATAAATTTAATGGATAAATTAGTAATTGGACAAGTGGTCAGAATTTGGTTAACCCTAAAATAAGGAAAGTGGGTTAAGATGGTTAAAAGGTAACCCCTTGAGGAAGCTACATGAAAGTATAATAAGAGGCAAGGCTCTCTCATTTTAATCACACTTGAATATATTGAATATCTACAGGTGTCTAAGGTAACCAAAGGATATCTAAGACAAATTTCAGAGAGAAGGTGAAGTAAAAAAGGCTGAAATTCAAGGGAGGATAAATTCTTTTGATGATGCTTTCTAAGATCCATACAACAAATATTCTATGCGGGGCACGCTCTACAAGTTCACTCTCTAGAATAAGACATAATTCAACAAGGTATGTGATCATTTACACCAGGTCTATTACAGAGTTACAAATCGTATCTGGATGATGAAATTGATGAGGGCTTTTGGTTGAGGTACATGTTGGGTACATGATTGAGACAAGTAGTTGATGAGTTGTAGGGGCCGAAGAGATTAAAAACATCAATTTATTTATTAAACTTTATAACAGAATAATATTCTTCATAATAATAACTTTGTTAACTTAAATTTAACAACATATAATAAATTTAATAACTAATTAAAACAATTGCCAAATTTGAAATACCTGAACCTGATGCTAATAATCCTCTGTTTGCCCGTCGCTTACCTCCTTGACTGCTGCTGCAAAACACTGCCCAAAACCTAGTTCCTCCCTGCCAACTAGGTAACTTCCTAGCTCCAAGATATCAACGGATATCCTGGTCCTCGTGCCCAAAACCCCCAGCAACCCCGGTGCACTGATAAATTCCCACTCCCAAAATTTCACCTCTATCTGCAAATCCCAGAGCTCCCAAAATCCATCCCCAACCTCCCGTAGAATGGCCTCCCGTCAACTCCTTCCCTTCCTTCCCCCTCCTTCACCGACTTCCCCCGCCTCATTTACTCCCTACCTAACTCATTTATTACCTCCTTATCCTCCCGCCGTTAATGCCCCTTATCCCTCCTTTATTATTTTATCCTCATGTATTTAATATGTTATCCCTTGTTGGATACGTAACTTAATTTATCAATATAGTTTATTATCCTCCTTTTATTTCTTTACCTTATTTATTAATGAATTAATTAATACTTAAATTAATCATTGACACTCATGAATAACTACTTAATAATAATTAATTAGTAAATGTTATTTTAAGAAATAATTAAGGTTTAGCTAATCTTTTAGGACAATTATATTATTAAATTAATTATAATTAATTATCATATACACCTATTTAAGCAAGGTCGTTACAT
>SNQJ01S0069998.1:38813-74364 GCA_010110895.2 Picea sitchensis
AATAAGGAAAGTGGTTTAAGATGGTTAGAAGGTAACCCCTTGAGGTAAAGTGAAGTGATAAGTGTACTATAAGTCAAAGTGGATACAAAATAAATTATTTAAATAATAAAGTTAATGGATAAATTAGTAATTGGACAAGTGGTTAGAATTTGGTTAACCCTAAAATAAGGAAAGTGGGTTAAGATGGTTAAAAGGTAACCCCATGAGGAAGCTACATGAAAGTATAAATAAGAGGCAAGGATCTCTCATTTTAATCACACTTGAGCATATTGAATATCTATAGGTTTCTGAGGTAAGCAAAGGATATCTAAGACAAATTTCAGAGAGAAGGTGAAGTAAAGAAGGCCAAAATTCAAGGGAGGATAAATTCTTTTGATGATGCTTTCTAAGATCCATACAACAAATATTCTGTGCGGGGCACGCTCTACAAGTTCGATCTCTAGAATAAGACAAAATTCAACAAGTTATGTGATCATATACACCAGGTCTATTACAGAGTTACAAATCAGATTTGGATGATGAAATTGATGGGGGCTTTTGGTTGAGGTACATGTTGGGTAAATGGTTGAGACAAGTAGTTGATGAGTTGGCAAACACATGAGGTGTATATTTGATGATGTTTGTACATATTGATGAGTCATAGTTGATGAGTAGTTGATACATGATTGGTACATACTTGGTACATGATTGGATGCACTTGTTTATGGTACAGGTTGATTATAGGTTGTTTGGTACAGGTTGGTGCATGGTTGATGCACTTGTTTATGGTACAAGTTGATTACAGGTTGAGGTACAAGTCGATGCATGGTTGATGCATGGTTCAATTTTATTGGTACAGGTTGTTTGGTGCAGGTTTATTGGTACAGGTTGTTTGGTGCAGGGTTACAATGGTATATCTCACAGTGATAGTGTGACAGTGGTTCCATCATTCTACTTCTACTTCAGGATGGTTGGATGGGGCAAGGACAGGTGGTTGTAGCCACCTTCCGGTTGTAGCTGAAGATCAAAGGGGGTTGTAGCCTCCTTCTAGTTGTAGCAAGAGAATTGGGGAGTTGGAACTTCCCTTAGGTTGTAGCCTGAGAAACCAGGGGGTCGGAGCCTCCTTCAAGTTGTAGCTGGAAAAAAAAGGAAGTTGGTGCTTCCAATGAATGTAATTCTTCAAGACATATAAGAAAACAAATTATGTGGTTTTCTCCCGCTTTGGGTTTCCATGTAAAACACTGGTGTACTGTGTATGTGGATGATTGTTCATTTGTTCATTGCTTATTTACTCTGCAGTTATTGGATAATAATGCTACATTGATATAACACTTGGATTATATGGTTAAAAAGGATTAGATTTCTCTATTACTGATTGACCCCCCCTCTTAGTAATCCAACACATACTAAATTCACATGTCATTGATTATGTTCCATCATCAACAATGAATATGCTTTTGAATAAATAATTGAGAGAAGGAAAATTGGCTAACTGTATAGTAAAGATCCAATAATATGATATCAATATTAAACCTTTAAAGGCTATCAAAGGACAAGGTTTATGTAAGCTCATCACAAATAGTGATTATGTGGATGGAATGATTTCAATTTCAGTTGGAGAACCATTGGATGATTCACAATGGTATAGAGATATTGTATTCTATTTGAGGTTCGAGTAGTTTCCAGTTACCATGATCCTTAAAGAGTGAAGAACATTAAAGATGAAGGCAAATAAATATGTGCTAATTGTTGATATACTATTCAGAAGGAACTATGATGGAATATTAATGAGATGTGTTGATGAAGACAAGGCCCAAGAACTAATGAAAAAACTCCATGAAGGAATATGTTGTGGACATTTTGAACCTAGTGAAATTGCCCACAAGATAATAAGAGATGGGTTTTATTGGCCATCAATTTTCAGAGACTCATATGCCACAGTAAGGAAGTGTGTATCATTCCAACAGTTTTCAGGTAAAATGAAGAGATATGCGATGTCGTTACTACCCATAAACGGTAGAACAACCATTCTCTCAATGGGGACTTGATGTCGCCGGGCCAATAAATCCAAGGTCAAGCAAGGGACGCATGTATATTCTAACTGCTACAGATTATTTTACAAAGTGTTCAAAGGCAGTGGCATTAAAAAATATTGACTCTTAAGAGCTAATTAAGTTCCTCAAATATAATATTCTGTCAAGATTTGGTGTCCTAGATAAATTTATCACTGATAATGGTTCGATTTTCATTGGTTCAAAGTTTACATAATTCTGTGTAGAATATGGAATTATTATGGGGCAATCATCAAACTATTATCCACAAGGAAATGGTCTCGCAAAATCCACAAATAAGTCACTCATTCATATTTTGAAAAAAATTATAGACAAGAACCAAATAAATCAACACTTAAAGTTTATTGATGCATTGTGGGTGAGAAGAAGGATTCCAAAGGACAACACTAGGATGTCCCCATATACATTGGTTTATGGAAAGGAAGAAAAATTGTCAATCATCCTCGAACTCAATGCTTTGACTTCCGCGGTTAATACAGAAGATGCAGAAGACAATTCACCTATCCAAACTATCCAAAGGAGGATTAATCAATTGTTGAAGTTGGAGGAAGAAATAAGTAAAGCCATGAATCAAACTTCTCAGAGACAAAAAATTATCAAAAGATATTTTGATCAGAGCGCATCTATAAAAAAATTTCAAAAGGGAGAACTAGTGTTACTCTAGAACAAAGCTAAGGAGAAGTCATCGATGCATACAAAGTTCAAAGCTCTCTAGATTGGACCATACATCATCAATAAAATCTTGGGCTTTAATCATTATATGCTCAAATACATGAAGGGTAAAATATTAATGCTTCCTATCAACGAGCAACATTTGAAAGGTTTCTTCACCAAAAATATTCTCATTCTCCTTGTACATAATTTTTTTTTTTCTACCAGTTTGTATATTCTTACCTTGAAGCCCAATGGATGGAAGCACCTCATCATAAAGATTCTGGATTCTTGACAACCACATGGGGTTATCATCCCACAGTCGGAGCTAGTTGAGACCAACTCTCGCTTTCAATATTTCCCTTCCCTTTCTATTTTCCCAACTTCTTTTTTCCATTTCTTTTACTTCTTCTATACTTACCTGAAATTCCCTTTTATTTTCTCCCCTCTCTTTTCCGTTTCTAGTTACTATACTTAATTGTTTTTCAAAAAACAACGGGTACATGGGTTGGCGGACTTGGACTCACAAATATTCACCTCCATCCACACTTCCATATCATGAGTCCAACCGACTTCCTTGTTATTATATACTTAACCATTTTTTCCAACCACAGGTTCACGGGTTCAAGCTTTCATATTCCAAGCTCTGTGATATCCATTTTTCACCCAAAGATCCGCGATTTGCATTATGACCATCAGAGTCGTCGTGGGTACCGATCTCCCTAAGAATTTCATTTCTCTTGTATCCAATTTCGACTGACCTCTCTCGACACTTAGCTTATTTTCTAGCATTCACAACCATGGGTTCACTGGTTCCCACGTTGGCAGGTTCACAAAAGTTCCCAAATCCTAATTTCTCTCATTCATCCCCGCCACCTTAGTTCTTTTCCCAATACACATTTAGTATGGTTTAATGCTAATAATTCATCATGCAGGTTCTTTAAAGATCATCATTAATAAGTGAAGGGATCGAGAAGATTTCCCATTAAACCACATTAAAACATGATTTACCGAAGATTATATTATTGTTATATCTCTCAAGTGTTCATTTCAAAAATTATCTTGTTAAAATAACACTCTCTTCAACCTATGGAAACAACAACTCGACAACATTTCTACAGTGATACTTTGAATATTTTTGGGCGTGAGGACCAAAAATTTCAGTGGTCCAGAGCATATTCTTACTATTCATATCCGTCTAGTCAAAAGGAAGTGATATGGACATCCGAAATTTCTCACGCAGGGTGTGTCCCTGAGTTTTTTGACTGCAAAGAACTGGTTACATGGTGCGTTGAGAAATACGTATCTGAATCATACATCTCCAGGATCATTCCCCCATCTCTCTTTCATCTCAAATATTTCGTAAGATGTTGAAGCTCCCTGATCCAACACTTACCTTCAAAGGAGAGGATTGCATGGATTTCCCGAAAAATCATGACAATGGTCTGGACCTTTTGCCTGAGTTCTTGGAGAATCCCACGGTCGTCCCATAAGATATTACCAGGATTCAGGTCGAATCATTTAAAAACCCATTTCGGTAAATTTCTTGGTTGTTTACCAGGTTGATAGGACAAGAAAGCACCACCACTATTTCCCAAATGATTCTTTATATTTTATATTTTACAATTAAGGTGCAATCTATTTTTGATTGGGGATAATTGATTTCCATAGAAATCTCCTCCCAATTGTCATAGTTCAAAAAGGAAAATAAATTATTCATGGATTCTTATTTGGTATTTACGATAGCATATTGCTGCCAATCTCCAAAATTGTCTATCTGTAAGAGGGTGAACTATGAACTTGACCCAATTACCTGTTGGTACCAATCATTGTGGAGACATAAGGATTCTTTACATTTTTATGAAGTTTACAATGATTTTGTTTTGGTTTTTAAAGTATTATTGTTTGGTAAAGATACCCCCAAAATATCTGACCAGGAAAATAAATTATTGGATAAAAAGGGGACGTTAGAGCAGATGGAAAATCACAATGTTATCGGGATTTTCGACTCCAAGGAAAATCCCTCCTTTCTTCCATGCCATGTATCTGATAAAATGTTTATCATGGAAGTAGAAAGGAAGTATAATTTATGGTTGCACTTTTTCCATGAGAAACGAAAAAAGAAATTCATACCATTTCCTTGGAAATTGGAGACTTTATATTCAAGAATATAAACAAAATCGATGAATTTGTGAACCACTTCCACAATGTGAATCTAAAATATGCTGAAAAGATAAAGGGGTTTGACCCTAACGGTATTTTCCTGGAATATATGATGGCAGTAGGATTCAAAAATTCATTTATTTATACTGTTATGAGTGAAGAAGAAGATAACTACTTAGGCGCTCCTACTCACAATGATGGTGACTTGGAAACGATAATTAGTACTAATGAGTTTTACAAGAAGAAAGGAAAGGGTCCCAGTGAGAAGAGTGCGCAGTCCCCATATGTTACTCCTTAAACTACCACATCTCGGAGTAATGCTCCAATGAACCACCCATCTAGAAAATTTACCAACAGTAGTTCAGGCGACGGAGGAGAAAATAACCCCCCTCTAGGAAAAATTGAGAGCTCGCACAAGATTCCTCTGAGAAAAAAGAGGAAAAATTTCGTCCAAGAGGAAGAATACCAGCGCATAGAAAGCGACATAAATAGCTTCTCCCTTGAATATATGGAGCTCGAAGAGGATATTGAGAAAATGTTTCCCAACATTGATCATCCAGGAAAGATGACCCATCAAAATTCATCATTGGAAATCATTGAGAATGAGACCTTCAATGAAAAAGAGTCATTTGATTTTTAGAGCGTTGTCTTTGACAAGGAATCCAAGAAATTGATTATTGAAAAAGGTGATGTGAAGAATAAGAAAGGGAAATCTCATTCAGAGGTTGACCTAAGAGATATGTAGCCTTTGAAGATTTATAAAATTCATAGAGAAACCGAGGATGCTCTGGATGACTCCATTGGTGGTCTTAAAGTGGGAAACACGAAATTAAAAGAAAGGATCAAGGAACTAGAAGATGCCTTAATGCCTCTTCCACTTCTTTCCATTCCTTTGACAATAGTCAGACCCACCACACTCACTGGTAAATTGAAAAAATATTCAAGCTTACTTACATAAGCCAAAATCTATGTAGAAAGAACCATTAAGAAAAGAATGGCATTGATCACAGAGGCATGGGAAATTTAAAAAAAAATTGCTTCTTTTGGCTCAAGGGCACATGCCTTCCATGAGTATTTGCAAGACGACCTGAAGAATGAAGAAGGTTTTTATCTTGATGTTGTACTAACCTTTGGAAACAAGGTTTCCAACATGACAGAACTAAGGAAAAGAGAGGAGGATCTTCCCTCTCCTAGTTGGATACAACAGTGGAACGCATGTTGGAAAGAAAAGATAAAAAACTTGAATAATATTGTTCAAGTGTGAAACCAAGGTATATAAAAGAGGGAAGTATTATTCAAGAGGCTCTTGGAAGTAGGCCTAGCCAGAAGAACTAACGAAGTAGAGGACCGCAAATTAATCCTCAACTTGTTATTCCTAACAAAGAAACAATTTGATGAACAAGTTGAGATTTTTAAAGGGTTTTGAGTTGAAATTTTTTGTGGTATACTTGAATATGATGAGGACGACATGGACAATTGGCTAGTGTACTACTCCATGAAAAATCAGGACATTGAAGAAGTGTTGCACGGTATTTCCCTTGATCTACGAGACTTGGAGGGCGAGTTGTTCAACATCTAAATCTGGCATGAGATCAATGTGGCACCAATGAAAAATTATATTGAATAATGGTTTAAGAAAGCGATCGACAAATCGACCACTGAGGGGAAAGAAACAGTTGAGACGTTTCTTGTAACCGTTAATGAAGACAATGAAAGGACACCAGCAAGTAAGTGAAAAAAACAAGAGACCATCATAGTAAGTTTATGTTGATCACATATTTCTTTCTTTATCAGTTCCTTCATCCAGTTACTCCACTTCTTTGAATAGAAAGGTTTAACCAAAGTCTGATAAATTCTCTTTTCTTCTTTCTAGGTCTTGTTGTTCTTTTATCGCCCATCATCCTCCTTCTACAATCTTAATTTTTGTGTATATTTTATTTATGGTCTACGGGATCCCCAATCCCAGTCTTTAAGACAAACACATTTTAAATTTCAAAGAATATGTAACAGACTATATATATTTTAGAATTTTCAAGAGAGCTATTTCAGGATCAATTTTGATTGTTCTTTGTAACTCTTAGTTTTGAGTATTTTGTATTTGAGATTGGTCTATCATTATCTTTATTTGATCTTCACATGTGTCCACTCTATTAAAGTTCTCTTATGCATGCATATCATCTTCTTTTTATTTTTATGTGATCAAAAATCTTTATTTTAAACTATGATGGATGTGAGGAAATTTTTCTTATTTGCTTTAAATGTGTGAATGTGCTCGGTTCCAGGTCCTTTCTCAACAAATTTATTTAAAAAGACAACAAAACATTTTTATTTTATCTTTGTTGCAATCTTTATATTTCTTTGATTACCACTATTGACTTCTACAAAGTCTCACATTCTGAATATCTAAAATCCCAAAGAAAATATTAAAGTAAAGAGGAGTACCACCTCTATAAAAATGCAGGGGGATTTACATCCTCATGAGGTTGTCATTTCGGTCCTAACAGATTCAAGCATCAACATGGAGGAAAACAATTATCCCTCAAATGATTATTGATATAAATTGTTTGGTCTATATTCACAAGGTGCTTCAAGGGGGGGGGGTTATTATGGGATGGAAGGAGGATCTAGAATCATGTTAAACTCTTTTGCAATAAGTTATGGATTAATGGTGGAAATTTTCATCAGGAATTAGAAAAAATTCTTCAAAGTTCTAAATGTTTATGGTCCATATGAAGGTAAACACATTTTATAGGAGAAAATATTTAACTCTAAGATTATGATGGACAAAAATCTTATAATTGGTGGTGAATTATATTTTACTCTAAACATAGGGGAAATAACCCTTGGCATATTTTTTTATTCAATCTTTGGAATGTGAAGAGTTGGATGACTTGGCCCCTATGGACATAAAACCAACCTAGAATAACAACAGAGAATGGAATGCAACGATTTCTAAGAGGATTGATAGGTTTCTTATTTACAGTCATATTTTGAATGAGGTAGGAAGATGCAAGACTTTGGTGGAAAAGACTCGATGTTCAGGCCATTTCCCGATATTACTAGATATTGAAGAATCAAGTGATAAACTCGATGCTCCATTTAAGTTCAATCTATCTTGGATTATTGGATTAAGAGTTTCAATCATTGGTTCGAACAAACTGGAAACCATTTGATGCTAGGTTGGGGGTCTCAAATAGTATATAGTTCATCGCTTCGTTAAGAATTATTAAGCAAAAATTGACGGATTGTGATGGAATCAAGCACCAGATATGAAGCCATAAATTAAAATAGGTTGAATCAGGATGGAAAAATTGGTAAATAGAGGGGAAAGATTCATTCTGAATGATGAAGAAATCAAATCTATTAAGAATCCGAAATTTTCACAATTTTGTTGCACAAAGGAAACAAAAAAAAATAATTTGGGAATTGTGGGATGAAGAGGGAAGGCAAGTTAAAAACTTTGGTGAGATGGAAGATCTGGGGTGAGACATTTTGGTAAAACATTTACTGAACCTAAAATATGTAACCTTGCTTAGATATTCTCAATGATTGGAAAATTCCATAGATTCATTGAATATTAGGAGGATGAGGAGTTCTTTAAGGATATATCCTTGGAAGAGTTGTTTTAAGCTATGAAAAAATTATGAAAAGACAAAATCTTGGGCCTAATGGCTGGATGGTATATATTTTTTCTAGATTTCTTTAACATGCTAGGGAACAACCTACTCCAACTAGCTAAGGAGATTATATTGGAAGGGAAGGTTCCTGAGAACATAAACCCAACTTTTATTGGACTCATTCCAAAGACAGATATCCTGAATTATTTTGATGAATTTCATCTAATCTCTCTCCACAATATGCTTTACAAAATTGTGTCAAAGGTCATTGCTCTTAGACTCAAGCCAATTCTCTCTAGTGTAATTTCTGATGAGAAATTTGGATTTCTACAAGATAGGCACATTCATGAGGTAGTGATTACAACAAAAGAAGCATCACATACCACAAAATCCAAGAATCAATCGACCTTTCTAATAAAATTTGATCTATCAATGATCCAAGTGGATCTTGGTGGCCATCCACCTTTTCCACTAAATCAACATTTTGAGCCTATGGTTTTGATAAAACATGATATTCACCCATTTGATGGGGAATGTAATGTAATGCCCTCTTCATTTTTTAGTTACAGACATCATGTAATGATTTCCTAGTGGTTTTATGTACATGCCTGCAACATAGCATTAATGCACCGAATCCCATTAGAACTATGCACTTAAGCATGCTCATGATAGAGTAGTATTGGGATGGGCCCAAGACGTCCTAATGTTTTACATGCCTATGGAATTTTATAAACTTAATCCAATGTATCCCACATGCATCATAGGAATTGTTCTCCTCTCACTCTCTCATATGTAATTGAGGTGAAGGAGGCCCTTTAAGCATGCAATGGAGTGTGATGTAAATCTTGTTGCAAATGAAGTGTATCCAACATCTCTTTCTTTTCAGAGATAAGCTACCCATTCTATGAGTTTGTGTTCTACAATGTTTTTCTCTCTTATTCATTAATAGAAGTTGGATTTCACTATATTTATGTGTTTCTAGTAATATCTTTGTGTGTTTCCTTGTTATATCTTTGTTATATTTTTTTCTTCATGTCGTTCTCAAAATAACCCAGATTAGTGGTATCAGAGCAGTCTTCTCCTTCTCATTTCTCAGAGAAGGTCCCCGATGAGGTCAGGGTATAGAGATTTGGTTCTTAAGCTAGTTTCACTTGAGGAAAACCTCTCTCTCTAGCCCAAGTGACCTCCCATGGCAGAAGAAAAGAGAGATGATAGAGTAAGATATCCTTTCAAGACATTGCTTGAGGAATCCCTCGTGCAACAAAGGAACAAGATCATGGACAACTTCACTCACATCCTTCAAACACTATTGATGGCGACGATTGAGGCATATTCGACAAGAAACCATTTCAAAGGTGCAACACCCTTCAAGGTACAAGTCAATTTTGATATCCCCTTATTTGAAGGCTAGATAGATGCATATGCTCTAGAAAAATGGTTGAATTTTATAGAAGGTTATTATTTTGTCCCAAAAAATTTCGACAGTGAAAAGATCACCTTCACACTCCTTAAATCCCTTCCTCATGTTAGAGCTTGGTGGGAAGGTTACTAGGAGATGTACATTGCGGGTGAATCTACACCATTCAAGAGAGAACCCACTTGGGTGGCCTTTGTAAATTTCTACCATGTCAAAAACTATGATGACCAATACATGAGATGGACAACTCTACGTTAGAAAAGAGACCAGACTGTGTCATAATACACTAACATCTTTGATACCTTGCGCTCAAAGTTGGGTATCAAAGACTCTGAGGGACACATGATCCTGAAGTACTGCAGTGGTATGCATAGGTACATACAAACATAGATGGATTTATTGTACATCTTCTCACTGGGAGTTTCTTATCGATATGCGGTCAAAATCAAGCAGAAATTCAAGTAGCAGAGTAAGCATGAGTTTGGGTTTGAAAATATGTCACAAAAGAAGTATGTAAAAGGAAACCCTAACTCACATAATAAAGGACATATCAACAAGGAAGGCCAACCTCAATATATCCAGTTCAAGGCACATAAAGATAAGGGTAACGGGAAGTTTAAGAAAGACACTGGAAAGTAGTGTGAGTTCCACAAAGTCCCCTGGCACAACACTGATGAATGTTTCTCAAAAAAATCATTGGTGGTCGAGCTCAAAGAAAAAGAATTAGAACCTTACTCAGACTTTGATTCAGAGAAAAATAAAGGGAAACGAATCATTGATGCAGAACCCACTACTACCATCATGACCACAACAATACAACCAGAAGAACTAGAGGAGCTTGAGGAGGGGGAGCGCCTCTTCCACTTCCATATATGGGTAAATGGGACTCCACTGCATTTCATTGTTGACAACGAGAGTTAGAATAACTCGATCTCAACCGAAGTTGTCAAGATATTGAATATACTAAAGATTCCACACTCCCAAGCATACACAATCGGATGGTTGAGCCAGGGATAGGACATCTGTGTTAGCCAACAGTGCCACATGTCCTATGGAATCAATCCCTTCAAGGATGAGGTAGTTTGTGATATTTCACCACTTGAAGTTTGTGATGATCTTTTAGGAAAACCATATATGTGGAAATGATAGGCTATCTATGAGTCTCGGCCCCGTAGTGTCATTATTACTCTAGGAGTTCATCTCTATAGGGTACCAGAGGTAGTTCCATCTACTATATGGGAAAAACAGTGCCACAAATTAATCTCTCATACCGCAAATTTTAGCCTCTTCATGATCCGGTCAGAAGGTGAACAAAAGGACACTGCCACCACTATGGCCTTTCTATCCAATAGAAGCAAGTCGACAAGTGATATGGATTTATTTTCGGAACGAAATGAAAGAAGAGAAATTATAATGAAATACTCATGAAAATTGCCAGAAACATTGAAATACAACAATACTTGATTTCTATTAATGAAATAATTGTAAAGAGACTGTAAAAATACAGAGTCAAAGACTTGCTAGAATGGTGGCATCTTTATCTCTGAGAAGATATGTGACGACTATGCTCATTCACCAGAAGATGATTACAATGAGGTTCTGAAGGCCTTTTTATGATAAATAAGAATGTCAAAACCCTATACATCCAAAGCCCTAACTCTAATAAATGAAACACCAAAATTCATGTGGGCCTCGTTTGGGTAAGTTAGTACATTAACTTCCCGTGGTCGTAACTTTTGCATACGATATTCGTTTTAGGCACGTGATAGCTCGTTGCAAAGGTTTTTTCGAGAACTATGCATTACGCCATCAAACTCTGAATCCATCTATAGTTTGACTGTGGCAAGCCAAAAAAAATTGTTTAGGGGCCCAAAATGGCCCTGGAAGTACAACAATATGTGTTGACATGAAAACATACAAAATAATCTAGTTGGATTTGGTGGGAGGCCAACAGTATCCACCTAGAATATGTGTAGAGCTTCAGACAACCCACGAAGTGTAGAACCCACAATTACAAAGAAGTACAGAAGAACATGTTGCACTAAAAAATGACAAGAGGATCCAGTTGGATTAGGTGGGTGGCCACCAATATCCACTTGTATCAATCCTCCCCCCTTAGGAAGCAATGGTCTCCATTGTGTTGAGTGCCCAGGGAAGTGGAGAAATCATTTTTTGAATCCAAAGCTTGGTGAGTTGTGTTCCTTGTTGGAGAAGTTGTTCTTCTTGAATTTTGGAAGACTATCACAAACCTGTTGTTGGAGGGGTTGAATATGTTCCACCAACCTGTTGTCTCTGGGTTGAATGGGGCATTGTGTAGGCACCATTGTAGGTGAAGAAACAATATCTCTTATCTCTTTGACAATCTGTTTTTGCTGGATAGAAGGTGTTGAGGCTACAATGGTTGTAGAGGTCTTCTGTACATCCTTTAAACTGACTGTGAAGATGATGAATTTTGCAGTATGAGAGATTACCTTGCGGTGCTATTTTGGTGGATCAGTAGTCAGAACTACCACAGGTATCTTGTAGAGCTGACCTCCCATAGTAATAATGACACTACGAGGTCTATACTCATAGACATCATGACATTTTCACATATATGGTTGGCCCAAAACAACATCACAAACATCAAGAGGGGAAATATCACACACTACCTCATCTTTGAAGGGATGGATTCCATAGGACAGGAAACACTACTTGATGACGCGAAGATATCATCCCTGGTGAAACCACCTGATGTTGTATGGTTGTGGGTGTGGTGTTGTCAAAAAAACCAAATGTTTGAAGACCTTAGCGGATATGACGTTATTCTAGCTTCCGTTATCAACAATGAAATGAAATGGGGTCCCCTTCACCCACATATTTAAAATAAAGAGGCACTCCCCCTCTTTGGGATCTACTGGTTATTCTATCTAAATTGTTGTGGTCATGACAATAACAGTGGGGTCTGTGTCGATGATTTGTTTATTTTCAATATTTTCTGGATCATATTCTGAATTAGGGTTCGGCTCCATGTGTTTGACCTCGACCACCAATGACTGTTTCGACCAAAATTCATTGGTGTTGTGCCGGGGGATTTTTTGGAAGTCACACCACTTCCCAGTGTCATTATTTGTCTTTAATTTACCTGTTTTGTCCTGTGTCTTGGACTGGTTGTTTAGAGGTTGTTGGTTAGGACCATCTTTACCATGCTTTGTTTGTTGCATATTTGCAAACCTGAATGCCCATTTGTTCTGGTGCCTAAATTTATGCTCGATTTTGACTACATATCGATAGGAAGCTCCCAATGATGTAATGTTTATGAAATCTATTTCAGTTTGGATGTACCTATGCAGAGCCCCATGGTATTTCAGAACCAGATGTCGCTCAGAGTCTTTGATACCCAACTTAGTGCGCAAGGTATGGAAAGTATTTGTGAACTCCAACATTGTTCAACTCTTCTCTTACCTCAGTGTGGTCCATCTCATGTATTGGTCTTCATAGTTATCAACTGGATGATATTGTTCTTTGACCACATCCACAAAAAATACCAAGTGGGCTCGACCCCATATATTCTAGATTCCTTTGTGGAACTTTTCTCCCAGTAAGTTTCCCACCAATGTTTGACATGGGGGAGAGCCTTGAGGAGTGCTAAGGTGATCTTTTCTCTGTCGGGAAAATTTTGAACAGAAAAATAACCTTCTGATAGATTTAACCATTTTTATAGGGCATCTGCATCTATCTGACCTTCAAATATGCGAATATCAAAATTAACTTGTAACTTGAATGGAGAGGTTCCTCCAAAATGGTCACTTGATGAAGATGCGCCTGTTTCTATCGACAGGAGTTGAAGAACATGTACAAAATTCTACATCATTTCATCCCTCTGTTATGCGAGAGCTTGCTCAAGCAACATGTTAATAGAATATTCTACTCCGCCGTCTTTCTTTTCTATCACCATTAAGGGTTTCTTGGGCGTGCGAGAGTCTTTGTCCTCAAGAGAGACAAAATTGAGACCCAACTAGATATACTGGGACCTCGTCGGGGACATGCACTGAAAAATGATCAAGAGAAGTCTGCTCTGATACCACTAATACAGATTTATTTTTGGAACGAAATGAAATCAGAGAAATTATTATGAAATACTCATGAAAAATGCCAGAGCCAGAGAAATACATCAATACTTGATTTCTATTAATGAAAGAATTGTAAAGAGACTGTAAAAATACAGAGTTCAAGACTCGCTTGAATGGTGGCAGCTTTATCTCTAAGAAGAAATGTGATGGATACGCTCATTCTCCAGAACATGATTACAATGAGACTTTGAAGGCATTTTTATGATAAATAGGAATGCAAAAACCCTAGACATCCGAAAACCTAACTCTAGGATATGAAACGCCAAAAGTCATGCGGGCCCCATTTGGGTAAGTTAGTACATTAACTTCCCGAGGTCGTAACTTTTGCATACAATCTTCGTTTTAGGCGCATGATAGCCAGTTGGAAAAGTAATTTTGATAAATACACATTACACCATCAAACTTTCACTCCATATACAGTTTGATTGTGGAGAGCCAAAAAAACATTGTTTAGAGGCCCAAAACAACCCTGGAAGTACAACAAGTTGTGTTGACATGAAAACATACAAAATAATCCAGTTGGATTAAGTGGGAGGCCACGAGTATCTACCTGGAAGATGTGTAGGGATTTAGACAGCCCCATAAGTGTATAACCCACAATTACAAAGAAGTACAAAAGAATGTGTTTCACTAAAAACTAACAAGAGGAGGCAGTTGGATTAGGTGGGTGGCCACCAATATCCACCTGTATCAACAAGATTGTAAAGGAACACAAACAAAATGAGATTCTTCCATATGTTCAACATAGCTCTATTGGCCATGGCCCTTTCCTGGTGTGTTTGGGGTTCCCACCAATAGCCCCCATTGAGATTCCTCGAGAGATTCCTCCCACACTTAGACCAAGGCAGATCATGTAGCCAAATCTGTTGAATGGATCCAACACCTCCAACAAGTTCATGACATCCTTCCATGGGAAAATTACAAGGAGGACATCTAATTCAACAAGGAAAGCAACTCACCAAGGTTCAGATTCAACAGAATTTTCCCAATCTCTCGAGGGAACTTGATGCAATGGGGACCATTGCTTCCTAACGGGGGAGGAATGATCCAAGTGGATCTTGGTGGCCATCCACCTTTTCCACTAAATCAACATTTTGAGCCTATGGTTTTGATAAACCTTGATATTCTCCCTTTTGATGGGGAATGGAATGCAATGCCATCTTCATTTTTTCATTAAAAATATCATGTAATGATTTCCTAGTGGTTTTATGTACATGCTTGCAACATAGAGTTAATGCACCATATCCCATTAAAACTCCATAGTTAAGTGCGCTCGTGCTAGAGTAATAATGGGATGGGTAACCACCCAAAAATTCCTAGTGTTTTACATGCCTATGACATTTTATAAACTTAGTCCAATTTATCCCACATGATTCATGGGAATTTTTCTCCTCTCACTCTCTCATATGTAATTGAGGTGAAGGAGGCCCTTTAAGCATGCAATGGAGTGTGATGTAAATCTTGTTGTGAATGAAGCATAGCCACCATCTCTTTCTTTTCAGAGATAAGCTACCCGATTCTTCCAGTTTGTGCTCTACAATGTTTCTCTCTCTTATTCATTAATAGAAATTCGGTTTCACTATATTTCTGTGTTTCTAGCAATATCTCTTTGTATTTCCTTATTATATATATGCTATTTTTATTTCTTCATGTCATTCTCAAAATAATCTGGATCAATCAAAGGCCTACGATAGGGTCTCATGGACATAATTATAGCTTATGCTTTTTCATATAGGGTTCTCTTACAAAGTTATAAAATGGATCATGGGGTGTGTTACTAGCACACAATTTGTTGTGTTAATAAATGGTTCGACATCAAACTTTTTCAATTCTTCAAGAAGCCTTAGGCATGGATCACCCCTATCTCCATACCTAGTTCTATTGGTGGTGGAGGGTTTGAGTAGGATAATGAAGGAAGCAATTGGATGTGGTCAATTAAGAGGTGAGTATGTGGGGAGATCCATGGCCATATCTCATCTATTATTTTTTGATGATGTACATATTTTTTTGTCTTGGAGAGGAAGAATATTTAAGATGAACCTTGGATTCCTTTGATCTATTTTGTTTGGGAATGGGTATGGAATAAAATTATTAAAATTCGGTTGTTTTCACATTGAACATAGAGAGAGGAATTTTCCATAGGATGAAAACTTTATGTCCTTTTGGATTGAAGAATTTCAACGATGGTTTAAAGTATCTAGGGTTTACATTGAAACCAAATTTCTATATGAAATAGGATTGTCAGTGGTTATTGGGAAAAATTGATTCAAAAATAAACTTCTGATGCAATAGGTGGCTATCCTATGGAGGTTTTCTAGTCCTAATTAAGATTGTTCTAGAAGCAATTTTAGTAATCCGGCACTTACTTGCATACATTACTAAAGGAATCATGGAAATAGTTGGAAATATCAATTTTAATTACATGTGGAGGGGAAGTTCAGAGTATAAAGGTCTCCATCTGGTGAGCTATAAAAAAAAATCTTTGCCAAAAGAAGTGGGTGGATAGGGTCTTAATAATGGTATCCTATTTGGAAAAAAATTAGTTTCCAAGTCTGTGTGGGCACCGTTTCAATTCTCCAATTCTTTGGAGTAGGATTTTAGTGGATAAGTATGTTGGCAATGGTTCAATCATGGATTGGATTCGAACATGAAACAAAACATATCCAATGTTTCTAATCATTCAAAATTTATTACACTTTCTTTCCCAACTCTAGGGAAGTATTTGGCTTAGAAAGTTGGATCCGAGGTGGAAATGAGGATTGGGGTTGATGGGATTATGGGATGCAATGACAGATTTTTTCTTGCAAAAGGTTTAGTTCACTATTTACAACATATTGGTAAGGTGACTTTGGCTAGGATTAGTGACTCGACATCCACCTCTTTGTGGAAACAAGGATGGCTTACAATTCAACATTTGGGATTTCTAAGGGAATGGTCGAATCATTGGAAAATGTTTTTGGATGAACTTGAACATGGTAAAATTAGACTAGTGGAAAAAGAGGATGAACTTGTATGGGAATTAATTAATTATTCGGGGGGTCCTACTTTGCAAAACTTGGCTACAAAACAATTTTATCAAATTTTCCTGTAGGTAGTGAGATTTGGTGGAAACAAAATTAGAGGACAAAGGCTCCCCCAAAGAGTATTCTATTCTTGTGGTTGATTCTCCATGGTGAAGTTCTTACTTGTGATGTGTTGACGCCCAAAAGCGCAACATGAAATCCTTGCCTGCAAATAAGTTGCAATGCATTATTACTTATATACATTTAAGATAATACTAAATAGGTGGGACCCCTATTTAGGAAAACAATGATGGAAAGTGATTCTCTTATTTGCACTCATGATTACCTTATGAGAAATATTCTACAGTTGAAAATAAACAAAGAAATTCTAACATGTTTCCATGTGCAATTGATGGATGCTGAGTGTGTTGACAATTTGATTTTTAAAAAAAACAAAAAGGAGAAAATGTTTGTTTTAATAAGCATTTTGGTTTATTTTGCTACACCTAGATGTTGACATATTATTCAAACTCCAAGTACAGGCCACATCGCAACTTATGGTGTATTGGACTTATGGTATACTTGTTATATATTGTGGAAAATTGATATGTTTCCATTAGTAAGAAATGTGGTACATATTTTGGTGCTAAGTGTTGAACGAGCATGTAATACTTATGAGATCTATGTGGGGGGTGATTCGATTTTGAATTGTAAATGTTATGTTTGGTGGTGAATGGATATACATGGTTGACTATGTGTTTTATGGAAAATGTTTTAGAAGTTTGACTGCGCTCATAATTGGTTGTGGTTGATGGAAATTAATGAGAAAAGAGGGGAACCGATGTGCATTTACTGCACATTGTTCTTACCCTACCTCGAATTCACCACCTTCACTATACTTGCACTTGTTTTGGTTTCTCCGGTTAGTATTGCCTCCATTTTGCTCGGCCTTTGGAAGAATAGTGGTGCTCTTTAGCTTTCTGGCATTCTCCTTACATGTATGTTGGCTCTTATCTCTCCATCCATGAATTGTAACTCTGCTCCGAATAAAATCATTATGTTGGATCTTAGATTTTTCATGAAGAGTGTGTTTTCTTTCTGAAGATTACAGTGGATATATGTGGGCATTTTGGCTGTGCAAATTACATTTAAATTGGGTTTCTTCCTGTTGGAATTTAAACGTTTCAAGCTGGGAAATTTGTTTGGCATTCCATTATGTTTGAAGTATGTGATTGTGTTACGCCCAAAATGAATGTTGGTTATTATGGTATGAATGTTGGCAAATGATTATGGTGAATACATTCAGTTTCAATCATTTCTTGTGATTAAATTTCGATGGTTTTTCTCTGTGAAATAAAAATAAGAGTTGGGTTTTTGTGATTATTGTGTAATGCCACGCCCTCTACCCAGTCCTTGGAATATTTTCGACCCTTCGTATTATCATTCTACTATTTGAAAATATATTGGAGACCTGTGTATTTTCCTTGCAGCCATTTTGGGAGGTCTGTGGAAAGGTTTGTTTTGGGAATAAATGTATTTTTTGTTTGCTTTGCATCCCCCATTTCAAAATATTTCTCCTATGGCTTGTCCAGGCCTCATTTTTTATCCGATATATGGACAATTAATTCGAACTCGAGTTTCGATATTTGTTATGGTGTTGACCCAACAATGGGAAAGATTGGTTATATCCATGAAGTCTTGGCTCATTTGTTATTTATCTATGAGGATTTGGTCGATTTTGAAGTTATATGGTTTTGAAAAAATGATGACCACTAGTTTCATATTGAGGTTTCAAACCCAGTCCGTTTATGCAACAATTATTGGGCTTATGATATGAATTTTATATGATGAAGGGTCGATGGATTTATGTTTGTTTTCTCAGCCTCCCATGTTTGCTTGAGGCAATCTGGTCTTAAATGACTTTGTAAACAATCTCCTACAAAACGTTTTGCTAGTTTAAATGGACATCTATAAAAATAAAAAAATAAAAAAAATAAAAAAAATAAAAAATAAAAAATAAAAAATAAAAATGAAAGTTGTAAAGTTTGACAGTCCTGAAATTTTCCTTGGGTTTTATATTGAGCACTATAAAAATTATTGTGTCTTGGATTTGAATTGTTAACAAAGAAAGGCTTTTGGAAAATGATGGCAATGGCGATTTTAAAGTCAATAAATGTTATTTCATGTAATAGAACAAAAATAATCTCATTCCCATTCATTATCTCACTTTCCACTCATTATATGTCAACCACCTTCCCAAATACATTTGATTTGCCCCCTGTTATGTTATGATGAATTTCATTTAAAAAAAAAATGAAAGGGACTAGATGATGACTGGTGTTTGAAGTTTGGATATGGAGACATTGTTTTTATAAGGAAGTTACCTCTGCATTTGCTTGGACAATATTCATTGGTTGGTTCCCATCCATGCTACCATTTTTCGCTCATCACAAATCCCCCCATCTTCCCAATAGCCCTATCACTCCCTATTCAAATGGAAATTGATTATTGAATTTAAAAGTATGATGGATGGATGGATTGCATGTGCTTCTCTTGTGAATGCTAGAGCCAACCTTCTGATTTTATTTAGGTAGAGTATTGATGCATGGATTGTTAAGATTTTTTCATAACTTGATTGGAATATTGCCTCATGATGAGTTTCTTTAGCAGAGACAACAATGTTAGAGGTGTAAATAGAGAAAGAGGAAATAATTGGAAAAGAGGCCATAGAAGGCCATGATTTTCGATACATTTTGATGTTGATACGCAAGAACTAAATCAACTTTTCCAAGTTGGGTTCTTTAATCTAGTTGGCCAAGGAATTCTGCAACCTCTACCTGAGAGGCATCCTTTCCGACCACATCAAAATTTCTCTGGTATCCATGTCTCCCTTTCATGTGTCTATGCAGCCAAAACCACATGACAATGATGGTTGGCAAGAAATTGTTCATTAACATGTAGCTCATCACCATGGTTGGCCTACTGTGTCGTTACCATTTCCCCCTCCTCCACCACCATTCATCCCAAATTCCCAAGCTGATCATGTTGTCTCATGAGTACAGTCCTCTCATGCAAGCAAAATATTAAAATCTACCATCCCTGAGCCAAAATTAGATAAAGGAAAAGAGGTGGCTAATCCCTCCAAGTCTTTTAAAGACTCCTATGAATCAGTATCCTCTCATCTCCACCTCAAAGATGATTCTTCCCATGTCATCAGTGAAATCCACCCACAAGGTTCCAATCAGTTGAAGGTTGTTGCACAGGACAAATCAGAAAAATGATCAAGAGAAAGCAGCAGTGAAAAGAGGAAAAATGTCGCTCACAACAAATATAGTTTTTAATGTTCTTAATGCTATTTTCTTTTGAGGACATTATTTTTATTCAATATGACATTATTTTGGACAACAAATACATATTCATACAGAGTTTTGGACAACATGGATATAATGTTATTTTTGGATATAGTCATGTTTTATTTTTTGATATTAAAATATTGGACTATTAAATATTGGAATATGAGGATGAGAGTTACAAGGCATTTGAATTAAATATTTGGGGTATTATACTTCATGTTTTGATGATTACTAAAAAATGAAAATTGGAGTGACAAGGGGTCCCACCTATTTAGTTATTATTTAAATAAACCCTTATTTGTATATTATTATTTATTTTCCTCAACTAATTAGTTAAGCTAATTAAGCTTAACAAAAGAAAGGTAGTTGAACTACAATACTTATTGAGAAATAATAAAAGCTCAATAAAAAGAAGATACAAGGGGAGAGAAAAGAAGGAGAATTTATGATATAAGGTCTCCTCTATACTTGTGAGATAATTCTTTTCTTCATTCATTCCAAGTTTACTAGAAATCTAAACCAGCTTGATGATAGCAGGGTCTTATTGAAGGCAACATGATTCAAAACTTAATCATATCTTTCAACAACTTGTTTCTAAAGGTGTATGGTTTATCTTTGGTAGTCTGTGTGTTCTTGTTTGTTTATGGATTAGATTTCATGACTGATAAATAATATTTTGTAGAGTCAAGTGACAACATTTTTATGGCAAGTTGATCCAGATCTTTAGCTTCAATTTTCTTTTGTTGTCAGAGTCTTTTTGTATGGTTCCCATCAGAGACTTCTAAATTTGACTTTGGTCCCACCCTCGTAGGGATTTGTAAAGAGAGTTATGCTTTTCATCTCAAAATGAAGTTAATATAAAAATCAGATTTTTTATTTCAGTCTCAGATGTGTATCTTAGTGATATTGTTCATATTTTACTTTTATTCTTGTTTCTTATCCATGTACACACTTATGTATATCTCTGAGTCTTTTCTTTTTTTACAGTTACATATAAGATACAAAAGCAGCCTTAGTCCCTAGTACATATTACTGTGGATTAAGATATTGTTTGAATTAAAGGCTATAAATTCTGGGTAACATTCCCAATTATCTTTCCTTAGCCTAGAAAGATCTAAAAATGCTTGAGTAAGGTTCTTCATACCTTTTCCTCAACAAGATGCACTGCAGAGAAGGAATTTCTAGGGTACAAATATGTGTTATCTCTCTCGAAATGATAATGAGGACAATACATATATGTTTCTCACATGTCCATTCAAAAGAGAAGTATGGTCCGAGATCCCGTTAAGAGTCCATCAATAGGGTATTTGGCATAAAGATTTTTTAAGTGAATGATTTGATGAGTTTATAAGGAAAAGGGATTTAAAGAAATGGATGGCTCTTCCACCAATTGTGTGTTGGAGTTTATGGTCGGCTAGAAACTCAAGATTATCTGAAAACATGATTTCACCTCCCTTGATTGTTGCTAGATTGGCGGAGGAAAAGATTTAAGAATATAAATTAGTTTTGACTCATCTAGTATTTTCCACTAATGAGTCTCGGTCCTTCTTTGGTAGGGATTTCCAAAGTGAGTCTCGGTCCTTCTTTGGTAGGGATTTCCAAAGAGCAGGTATGTTATGTGGTTTGGGATTTAACTTGCATATTTCAAATTTTGTTTCATATTCTTTTAAAGAAAATGCCGAAGAAGGAACAAAGAACATGGGGGAGTTGTTGGCTTTGCTTTACCTACTAAAGAGGTAAATTCCTTGAAAATTTTTGGTGAGTCTTATCTGGTTATCAATTTCATCCAAGGCACATATTACTAATTTGTCCCTGTCTGCGTTAGCCCTTCAAGATATAGTGCAATACTTTGGTCATAATAAAGCTCGCCATAACTTTCGAGACATAGAAGGATTGCAATTGATAGACATCGAATATGTATGTGACTTTTAAAGAATGTGATAAATGTCATACGCGTCACATCTATTACAAAGAAATTGCAAGAGAGCTAAGCTCCCGTGATTCATTCCGCTTTGCGGCTAAATGCATAAGTTCAACGACTTCGACCGAAGGCAATTTCCTGGTTCGTTAAGTCGCCACCGACAATCAAAAAATTTGACAGTGGTCATGCAAAATTTTTAAGTTCGATTGAATTAATATTCTAATTTCAACCATCCAAATTTGTAATTTATTATTTCAATAAATTTTTAAGAATATAATCTATCTTTTAAGAAGATACTAATCTATTTGAGAAAAAATTATACAAGAAGTCATTAATTGAGTATATTAAATGCACACTATTCACCATCCACATCCAAATCCAATAGATGATAAGATGAAACACACATTGTCAATCCTGGAGGATGCCGAATTGCTTTCCACAATTTTATTCAACGCTATAGATTAGCTCGAAAAATCGATGAATTTTATTCAATTGTGGCGACATTGCTTTCCACAATTTTATTCAACGCTATAGATTAGATGGCGACATTGGTGAATTGATAAGGAGTCTTAGGGCATCACCGGCAGATACATCAACCTCTGAAAATTGGGAGAGGATCCAGCGTCTCGCTTAGCAAGTTCAAATTACCGCATCTCTAGTTTGCATCCACTAGAAGTCATCAGTTTCCATTCATAACCATTTTATGGAAAGTCTAGATTGCATCCACCAGAAGTCACCAGTTTATGGAAAGTATAGATATTTTCAAGCAAGTTTTAGATATTTTCCTTCAAAGGCATGTTTGCATGATGTATGCAGTGATGTATCATTTCCATCCTATCCTATATTTTTTTTATGGTAAATAGTGTGATATGCAACTGACAGAAGATGATTGGTACACATTGATTATTGTTATTAGATCTCCTTATTCTCCAAAATGAGTAACCAGATGGAATTTGACAAGGGCAAAGAGATAGCGAGGAACGTAATTTATGGTTAAGAATTTTGGCTGACCATCAACATCTTTCATTAAAACTGCAAAAGCCATCAATTATGGAACGTAATTTAAGGTTAAGAATTATGGCTGACCGTCAACATCTTTCATTAAAACTGCAAAAACAAGTGGTAATGTTCAAATTTGAGACTGTTTTACTCCCTGGAGTAACAGAAGTTGCTCCAATAATTCCAATACTTGATTTTGTAATATCACGATCATAATTTTCTCCTGAGGTAAGAGAAGTTGCTCCAATAAATCCTGTACTTGTTTTGTTTAGAGAAGTTGCTCCAATAAATCCGGTACTTGTTTTGTTTTTTAATCTCAGGAACAAATTGCAGCAAAAGATAAATGTGAAAGCTATGTGAATTGACATTTTCCATTCAATTATCCACATCTCTTACCAGCTAAGCACTACCTATTTTAAATTACAACATACGCATGAGACACACTAAACATGAAAGATCCAACTCAGTGGGCGATGAGATTAATCACCTTATGTAATCTCGAATTGGGGCCATCGAGGAACCTCCCATCGTATCATTATAAAGTTAAGATTAAATATTTTCCAAAATAAGATTAAATATTTTCCAATTTTTTGGATGTTAAATTCAATATATTTTTAAACTTAATAAATTTGACAAAGTTTTAGAATTATGAAGTTAAGTTTTATCAAACAATCTTAATGAGTTTAACATAATTAAATACACATTATTTTCTATTTTTTAAAATGAGGATAGAAACATTCTCTTTAATTATAGGACTATTATGATTATTTGGATTTTAGCCAATCTATATGGAATTATTTTAAAAAACAAGATTAGCCTATGGCTAGAAAGTCACGGTAAAAGAGTTAAAAGGTTAGATCATTGCGGAGGAGTTATGAAATACTAAAACCAATTTTTTTTGTTGTTTTGCTGACTTTAAAAAAGCTTTTGACACGATTATGAGGAAAAACCTTTGGGATAGGTTGGAAGAGATAAAAGTGTCTTTCGAGTTAAAGACTGCTACAACAAGATTGTATGCGAATGTTATTGTCAAGTTTAAAAACATTGAGGGCTGATCAAAAGAAATTAACTGCAATATTGGAGTCAAACAAGGTTGTTCCTTGTGCTCTACCATGTTTGGCATATACATCGACAAGTTAGAAGATTGCTTGGAAGAAGCAAGTTGTGTTGACTCTACTCTCACTGGTATAATCATCAATATTCTTCTTTATGGTGATGATATCGTTCTTATGCTGATGAGTCCCCACAATCTTGGAAAGCAACTAAGAATCCTCAAAAATATGTTCCAATATGAGTATGCCCGTTAATACTGACAAGACTAAGGTCATGATCATTAAAGAAAACAAGATCACTTATGATACCTTTGTATATAGTCGAATGTCGTTCTTCTCGGTTAGATCTTTCCAACGGTGTATCGAGCACCCCAAACAGAGATTGTATCCAAAAGTTACACCCTCGGGAAGTTGACATATCAACTACCCCCATCGGGACCCACAAACCTTTTGGATTTTCATCTTTTGGGGTTAGGGTTTTGGATTTTACTTATGTTAAAAAGGCCTTTGGAGTGTCATTGTAACAATCATCTTCTTGTGAATGCAAGTAGTTGTCACATCTCTTCACAGAGATAAGTTTCCACCTATAATATCCCCTGGTAGAGCCCCAGTTGTAATTATGAATTGTAAACATGTTTGCTAGGTTGGTGAGCCGATTTATAATAAGCTAGGAGTCTTATGTGATGATTAAGCCAGAGAGCCTAGGATGCTAAGGCCGGGAGCCTATTTTGTATATGTAATTATGAAAAATCATTAATAAAAATTACACATCATTGTGTGTAGACCCTCCACGAAGAAAGAGTTATGGGGGACTAAGCTCCACTATGTGGGGAATCGGCTAAGTGTCTAGGAATAGGGTCTAAGATAGAGGGCTTACCTTTAAAGGAATAATATTATATTATTATTTCCTAAATGTTAAGGTTTGACATAATCCGTGTTGTCCTAAGTTCCTATGGGAAAGGGGGACGAGTGTTAAGTGGAGCTCATGTAGCTTCAGGGAGACATGTGTCAACCTGGGCGCATGCAGTTTTAAGTGGGAAATTCATCTAGTTGTAGGGGGATCTCATGCACGAGTCTCACGATTCTCATGACTAGCGATACTTCACCATTGCATCAGCACTGTCGCGAGGTTAGCTACCCTGGAAGAGAGACATACTCCCCATTGAGGCACGCCCTAGTGTAACCTGGAGACACTAGAGTTTTCCTACGTATTTCTTGTGAAGCCTGACGAACTTGTATTTTTCCCGAGTCGTGTTGTGTCATAGCGGTTGGCGGTTGTTGTCAACGCAGTTTTGGCTAAGATTGGTTTGTTGTCATATTCTATGTCCATACATGTTTTCTGTGGTTGACTTTACCTGTGTGTTACCTAAATTCTGTTGTTGACATCACTTATGTCTGTTTGACATAAGAGATGAATTGAAGGACCAGGTTGCCAGGCTTGTGAGAAACTCTCCCATGTGAGAGAGTTTGTTGGGAAGTGAGTTCTCCTGGAGGGAGTCACGTAGCAGCTACAATACTCTGAGACTTCCAGTCCATCCTATTGTTGAATCCCAAGGTAAGGGAGGTGTAGTAACTGATGGATTTGTATTAGTGAAGGTGTGCCCTCTTGGAGTGGAGCAGGTGTGTGGGGAATGAGGGTCTGTGGGTTGTGGGCGTAAGTGGCTCATGGGATAAAATATCCTTCTTGTTGTTTTGTGCAACTTCTTTGTTGTCCTTTCCAAGCCTAGAATTCCCTTTCCCTTTGGAGTTTAGTCCCAGCTCAGGGGTGACCCATTGCTGAGTGTGATGAGCAGCGTGGTCTATGGCTGGGAGGTTCGTGGAAGATCTGCATGCATTTTTTGTACTTCAATTGAAAGATAAGTACCCATTCTTATGTTCATTTACACGTTGTGTATTTGTACATGCTAGGTTGATGAGTATTGCCTGTATATGTTGTTATATTATGGGTTTTTCCTGTGAGTATTGCATGTTTGTGTTTATTGTTATTTTCACATTAATCTATGTATGAACAGAATATGTTGTCAGTTTATGTTTATATTTATATGCATATGATAATTGTTGTTTCTATGAGTAACATGGCCCCGCATGGGTGGCCAGGGTTGTGATAAAATGGTATTAGAGCAGTAAAGGAAAATTTAAGGTTGCTTCGGTAGCGTTACCCAGTGGGGGTTGATGGCCCGAGATGTTACAAATTGGTATTAGAGTAGTAAAGGAAAGGTTAAGGTTGTTTGGGTAGCGTTACCCGATAGGGGTTGGTGGTTGGGGACGTTACAAATTGGTATCAGAGCCATGGTTTCGACACTGAGCCTGGATGGGCCATGTTAGTGGTTAACGAGACAAAGATTTCAGAGTGAATTGTTGTCGAAAGGGACAAAATTCGAGGTTCAGGGCATCCTTGGGTGCAAGGAGTGCATCGACAGAGTCTTTGACTCAAAAAGCTTGGGAGAAATAATTTGAGTTTTCTAGTGAAGGGACGCGAAGATCTGTTGCAAGGATTACATAGATCTGAAAGTCGACCAAGTGTCCAAGCAACCCTCTAAGGAGAAAGGGGTTCGAGAAACAAAGCTCGGGAGAGATAGCGAGAAGAAATATTCAAAGGGGGAGAAACTCTCAAGGCTTAACGAGCTAGGATTTCTTCAAGAGGAAACAGAGTCACCCCAAATCGTCAAATCTGTAAAAGTAGCGAGGCGGTTAGCCATGAGTTCCTTTGGAAATCTGCAGAGTGACGAAGTCCATCTGTGTCATCTATCTGAGAGAGAGGATACGTGGCGGAAATCGATGGACTTCGGGTGAAATCACTTCGGGAGAAAACGAGTGTGGAGAGGTTGAAACTCCCGAAGCCCGAAGAGCCGAAGTGAATTGCATTTGTCGATCTGTGGGAGACACGCGTCGACAGATTGTCGACTTTGGGTGAAACCACTCCGGGAGAAATTGAGTGTGGAGAGGTTGAAACTCTCGAAGCCCAATGAGTCGAAGTGAATTGTAGTCGTCGATCAGTGGAAGACACGCGTCAACAGATCGTGTACTTCGGAAGTGGGGAGAAAGCAACGCGGAGTGCCACGTGCAGGACACACGAATCCGACACGTGGTCCAATCAGGCGGGTGACACAAGGTAGTTAAACTTGACGAAGAAGTTAGTTGAATCTAGCCCACATTAACTTTGATCATGATCTATCAAGATCGATGATCAGGAGGCATTGTGGAGATCGAAGATGTGAGACAAATAATTCTACAAGGCGGTCCCACAATCCAAACCATGGTTTCCCAGAAGGGGTACGTGTCAGCGTGGGGACAATTGTGGAACGATCATCGGGTTACTCCAAAACCATTGGCCCATGTCCCCGCAATTGGAAAAGTATAAAATTTGATGTGAATTTTTGGTATCTTATAGTTCAAGCACGAAAGCATTGGGCCCCAGTGGACGTGTGGCTCTAGATCATAAAGTCCAGAGATTGGACACTCTGGAAGAAATGGCTCGTGATGGAATGGGAGGAAGAAACCCCTGAAGTTCCATTACACCGAAGTAAAATGACGCGATGACGTCACCGAGGTGACATGGAAGTATGCGGAGACTCACGGTTCGAGAGTTTTGGGTTGAGAAAAGGTGGAATCATCTGAAGTCCCGGAGCCCTGAAGCCCAAATTCCCGAAGCACGGAGTAGGAACCTATTGGATTAGCACTTCTTTCGAGCCATGGTCACATGCGAGTTGAGGGCTAAAGAAAAGGGACTAGCGCCAAAAAACTTTGTTAAAGAAGGGAAAATGGGTTAGGAAGGAATCCCGTGGGTTTCGTCTGGTTCAGACCTGCATTAGGAGAGGTACTGAAGACCTGGGAACTTTATGATAGGGTCCAACAAATGTCTAAGAGCCATTAGCTTAGAGAAAAGAGATCGTTGCACAAGAAGTACATAGTGGGAAGATCTAATCTACACATATTGATATATATCAGAATGCTAGTATTTTGATAAAGAAGGACGAGATGTATGCATGGAGAAAGTGGCAATATCTCCAAGGAGCAGTCCTACAGATTGGAGATAGAACCTCCATTATTACTATTAGAATGCGCAGTGGAAGCATGGCATGAAGGTCATCAAATATGGCGTGACAGAAGTTGAATATGCATGTCAGAAGGCTAAACCAAATTGCTTCAAGAAAGAAGTTGGTGTTAACTATCCAAGGTTACTCAGAGAACATGACTGGAAATATAACTGGGTCATGAAGGAATTGGATCAGAGGGATCCAAGTAATAGGGGAATGATGAAAATTAATATCAGCATAATATGTGGTGGAAAGTATGCAAAGTAGACAAGGAAAAAAACTCATGGATGGAGTCAAGTCCATGAACATCCTAAGATAATGGAAGACTAAATCATGAGATAGATATCAAGCTAATAGGAATGCATGTCAACACTCCAGGAAGGAAATCTAGAATAATAGAGGATTATTGATGCACTCCAAAGGTGTGAAGGTATTTCCATAAGGGCATGGAGATATCAAGTCAAGAATAATTTAAAAGTGAAGTGACTTCTGAAGAGAAATCAATAAGGAACCATGAAGAAGAAAATTGTTCTATGCATGGTTTTGAATGCAGAGGAGATGGTGCCTGAAAAGAATCCATCTTAAGTAACATAGAGCCATGATTGACAACCCAAAAGGTTGGAGGTATCACCTAAATCTATGATGGTAAGGTAAAAGAAGGAGTTTCATTTGATTCTATGCAACTGGAAAAAGGGGCATATGTGCATCCTTACAGTATGCTAGAGATTGGATAGGTAAGTCAAGTTGGAAGCTAGTTGGGATAAATGGGTCTAGAAAACAAATAAAAGTTGAAGGTTAATGTCAGGATTAGTAATTGGTTGGAAATGCAAAGGAAACCAAGAGTGATTTTTCTAGAAAGTGCTCAAGACAAAAATAGTCATGTATAATGACTACAATGAGAGCACATGAAGATTCAAGAATCCAACAAGAATTGAAGACTTTTGGGATTAGCAAGGAAAAGTTGCACATGGGAAAGAAGTTGTTGAAATTGTGGTAGCAGCAGTTGAATTAGGGTTGGTTGAACAACCATAAGAAGAAAAATATTTTTTTCATGTTGCAAGTGTTGTTGATGATGTTGCTACATATGGAAGGAAGCAACCGAAACTTGAAGGTTGGTTAGGTTTGATAACATTTCAAATATGTGGATGGAACATTTCAGAAATATCTCAACAACAATTTCAAGGGTCATTGGCTTCAAGATGAAATAACATTGGTCCTCATTCAAATATTTGGGTATGCCAATCTCCCTAAAGACTCCCTCCTCCCAGATTTGGAATGAATTCCTAGAGAAAATGGAAAAGTGAATTCAAAATTGGGGAGCTCTATGGCTCAATCCTGGAAGTAAATTTTTATTAATCAAGGTTTTTCTATCCTCTTTAACTAATTTTCAATGTGCAACACTACCCATGCCCAAAGGAGTAATTGAAAATATCTCCAAAAACATAAGAAGCTTTCTCTTGGAAGGAGGTAAGACCAACATGAAAAAATTCCATTTAATCAACTGGAAAATGGTGTGCCGGACCCGTGAAAGAGGTGGGATAGAAATCTGAGATCCTTTGAAGATGAACATATCCCTGGGAGAAAAATTGGTATGGAGAATAGTAACATGACAATCAGAATGGTGGAAAAAATCTATAATCACTAGGTATTTTCAAGCATCCATAGAGAGATTTCTTGACATACACTCCCAAATACAAAAGGATCCTCTATCTGGAAACCGATAAAAGCAGTAACACCACTAATCCAAGCCAAAATCTCTTGGTATCCTAGAACTAGAGCCTCAATAAACATATGGACATATAGCATAGTGGGTAAAGAACCTTTGGGTAGAATCGAAGAACTACAATTGCTCAAGGATTGGAGCATTCGATAGGGTCTCATTAAATTAGAACACTATTCGTAATGGGCAGAAATTGGGAAACAGATAGGGTAGAAGGATCTCCACCCTCCCCTCCACTTGCAACCCTTGGTTCCTAAATTGTACGATCCACTAGCTAGATGTGCACCTATAGATTCCAATTCATCAGACGAAATATGTTGGGGAAACTCAAAATTCTCTATAAAAAATGGTTACCAATATCTAATAGAAGACTCTCGAGAATCCCCATGCTCCAATTTATGGGACTTAATTTTGCATGGAGACTCTTTTCCAAAGGTGAATGCTTTCTTTTGGATCTTGGTCCAAGGAAATATACTAACAACAAAAAACTTGTAGAAGAGAGGTATTGTTGGTCCCTTTAGGTGTGTCCTTTGCAAAGATACTACAAAAATCATCCACCATCTCTTTTTTTAATGGAACTTCTCCATGAAAGTTTTAGAACAATTTTATAAGAGTCTCTCACATTTCTATCTCCCACCCAATAATTGGAATGAAATGTTCCTCCTTTGGAAGCACAACTACGTTGATAAATTCAAACAAAATCCTCTATTTACTCGACTATGGAAAGAAATACCAAAATTAATCTATTGGGAAATATGGATGGCGAGAAACAAAGCAATTTTCCATGATAAGAATCTATTTCCATTAAGAGTCCACTCTTTGGCTCGGAGTCTTGTTTTTGACATGATGTGTGTCAAGAAAAAAAACCCAATTTCTCACATTAATATGGACCAGCTAGAGATAGATTGCATCAATATCATACTCAGTCCTAGATTCTTTCAAATCCCCCCTAGTTTCTACAACTAGACATCATTGACATTCTAGACTTACTGATCAAGGGTTCATGCAACTAAAGAAGTAATAAGAAAAAACCATTTTTTTTTTTTTTTATGGAGCTTCAGAAGGGAATCTGGAGGCAACAGGTGCAGGGGGATCATATTTGACCCTAGAGGACGAACAAAACATATATACTCATGGTTATTAGGCCATAAAACAAGCAACCAAGAAGAGGCCTTGGCGGCATTCAAAGGCATGACGTTAATACCTGAAGATAAAACACATAGTATTATAGTGAAAGGTAATTCAATTTTTTTTATTAAAGGCAGGAGAGGCATTATTCAAAAGATCAATCACAACTTACAAGAAATTTATAAAAAAATAAAACTTGAGGAAGGAAAATTTTGACATGTGGAATATTTCCACATCTTATGACACCATAATAAGGAGGTAGACCAGCTCGCCAAGGAATCCAAATCAATTAAAGAAGGGGACCTAAAGGATAACGAGGTGATTACCATGTGTTATCTACCTTAGCAATATGGAAGGAAGGGATCATTTAACAACTTCTCAACTTAACAAAGTAGAACTAATATACATGTTAAATGGGAAAAACAAAAATGCTAATATAAATATTAGCTTGGGAGGCAATGCAATTTCAAAAATATTTTATGAGGGGTGTGATGTGACACCACTCGTAACTCCATCTGGCGGATGAGTCCTCATACCCTCACGTAGACATTTAAATCAAAATACTTGAAGCATCTCCTCGCTTGTGGGACTAGTCCTCCATTTGATACCATGATGAGGAAATTAAATAGGCAAGTCACTTAGAATGTATTAGAGGATACGAACCAACAGCTGATTAAATAATTTCAAAAGGTGGTGTCGGATATCACACGAGGTGCAGAGATTGAGAGATACATGGAAAAATATTTAATGGAATTCATGTGACTCAGAATTGTTCCTGTAGCCTGTCTCTCCCCCCTTCAACGTCTGTGACGTTTGCAAACTCAGGTCCATAATCATTTCAAAATGTGGCACAATGAACATGTAGAGTGTGATTGTAATACTTGCGAATTGGAAGCTATGAAGTCGAAATTGGAGCACCAATGACAGGAAATTGGAGATCTCTGAGAATCCCAATCACATATTAATCAAGCCATGCATGCAAGGAAGGAATGATGCGACAAAGAAATGAAAATTTTCCTCATGAGAGTTAATAGGGAATCAAAACAAATTCGCCATCTGGAAAGAGAAAAGCAAGGGAACATGACAAAAATTCAAGGTCAACCAGAAAACATCCCCTTAGAGGGTTCTGAGGCATCATGTGAAGTGGAGCAACCTCAATAGTAGTCAAACACAATCAGCTTCCATAACGACAACCAAGCTTATGTGGAAACATAACTAAAGTTGAATTAGCCAAGTTTCACTTATATCTATATTTTTCTATAATAATAGGATAACATCCTTCTCACGATCATAAACTCTCTCCATTTTTTTATTTTTTTTGTGCAAACTTCAATGCTATGAGGAAACTCATCTCCTCTTTTTTTTTTTTTTATAATATAATCCCTAAAATCATAACATCCTTCACGATCATAAACTCTCTCTCCATTTTATTTTGTGCAAACTTCAATGCCATGAGGAAACCTTTATCCTCTTTTTTTTTTACAATATATCTTCCTTAAATCAATGTTAAGTGAGGAAACTCATCTCCCTCCTTTTTTTTTTTTTTTTTGGATAATATAATCCCTAAAATCAAGAAGATGTACTATGTGGTTGGTTTTAACATTGCCACAACCATGTTTTATATATATAACTTTTAGCCCTTTTTTTGTTTTAAAAAAAGATGAGTGTTTTTTATTATATATCTTCTTTATTATGAATGTTTCTTTCATTTATATATTTTATTTTCTAAAATGAAATAATAACATTAATTTTATTTTATAAATATTAATATTAGTATTTTTTTGTTTGCTAGTGTAGCTTGTGGTTGAGAAACCCCAACTCGGGAGCATCTATGCCACACCAAACCTTATCATGGATAGATATTTTTTATGTCTCCTCTTGATAGTGGAGGGTTTCGAACCTGGGTCGTCATGCAGGCCCATCAAAACCTATTCCTCTATAGAGATTTGACTAATATTAACATTAGTATTGTATACAAGTAATCATTAAATTGATTATGCTGATGATGATGGTTAATGTTTATTGCAACCAAATTTGGTTTATAGTACATTAAGACATTTAAGGAATTACTTGGTTTTCTTTAATTTTTTATTTATATGCTCAAAAATATTTAGGATAAGCATTCCTAAATCACTATAAGTTTGATGAGTTAAAAGGTTAGGCAAGTTGATATTATGACAAGTATTTTGAAATTGTCATTTAATGTGGGTGTAAGCTGGTCATTTTAAGAGAAAGTGTTTTTCATATTCAACCCTCTTAATCTCACAAAGATGACAAATTTAGGAATTGTCCATCACCTTATTTCAATATGGAGCTAATGAAAGTTTTTTCTTCTCTTAACAATGTTGATTTTCTTATTTACCCTAGTGAAAAACAAGAGATACTTTTGATCTTCTAGAATAGGGTTGACCACCTCCTTATTCTTAATTTTTTTTATCCTCTAATTCTTTATCACACCACAATTCCTCCTTAAATTTATATAAAATAATATTTTTTAATATTATTTTATTATGCAAAGTGATCTCTTCCTTTATTCATCGATGATTTAACTAAGATTTAACATCTTTATGCCTACCTAGTTTAATACATTGCATTTAATTTTGGATAGTTATAAAACACTTTTGGATTTTCTCTATCTTTTTCTATAATTCTCTAAAAATATTACAACTACAAACTTTACAACCATTAATATTATATTATTAATTTTATTTTTTCAAAATTAAACAATAACATAAACATTTTATTATAAATATTAATACTTCCTATAAATAATAATATTTTATAACATTAAATCAATATGATATAAATAATTATTTAAACTTCACAACCATTAATATTATATTAACTATTTTTATTTATTTTTTCCAAAATTAAACAATAAAATAAACATTTTCTTATAAATAATAATATTATATATAAGTCTAAATCATTTACTCAATATGATATTAATAATTTTTTTAATATTTTTCATATTTTAAAATAATTAATAAAAAATATTATAATTCTTACTTTTCAATTTTTATTTTCTAATTTGTTTATTATAGCTTATCATATAATAATAATAAATAATAATTTATTTGGGGACTATTAAAGTCTAGAGAGGTATACATACCCTACCTTCATGTGGATTTGAACCTCTGACCTCCAAGAAAGAAGCACATGTTCTTAACCATAAAAATGTCTAGTCTTGTCTAAACTATTGGGAAATCATGAAAGACACCGTTTTGGAGAATAAAAATACTATTAAAAATATCATCAAATCAAAATTTAAGGAGAGAATGTGGTGTGATAAAGAGTTTAAGGTATTATAAGGATGTAATCAACCCTAATCTAGAAGATCAAAATTATCTATGTATTTTGAGAGTGTATAGAAAAAAAAATAAACATTGCTAAGATAAGAACAAATTCTCACTAGCTCCATAGTGAAACTGGGCTTTGGTCAATTTTCAAAATATTTGTCACCGTACCAACCTTCCTAACCTCTTAACTCAACAAAACTATGGTGAAACAAATCAAAGTCCGATAAACCAATTTAGTAGACATTAATCATTATCAACATAAAAACAATATATATTTAAAAACAATATATGTTTAAAAACAATTATAAATTTTATTATAAATTTAGCAATTTATTTGTAATTAAAATTATTAGAATATAATTATAATGTAGAACAAAGTAAAATTAATAGTAATTTTAAGAGGTCACAAGTTCAAATTTAGAGGGGGTAGGGTATGTATACCTCCGTAGGGGAGTCCCTTGTCCCACAAACAAGGGGGTCTCATACACCAATTTGATGTGACTTAGTCGTGACCTTAAAAATAAATTATTATTATAATTTCTCAATCTTAACATATATTGCAATAATTGCAAATCTTTTTTAATTAATTTTATTAATATTTAATTACACGCAATAAAAAAATAGTAGAATACAAAATGAAAGAAAACCTAACTAACTACCATCTAATTTCCTAATCATCATATACTGTAATAACTAACTACCATGTAATTTCCTTCCAGTAACTAATAACCATGTAATTTCCTAATCCCAACATAGCAATTATTAAAGACACCTACATTAGAACCTTCGGTTATTCTTCATAACTTCTTCCCTTCCATTAGACTAGGTCACTCCTTAACTTAAAAAATAAAAAGAAAATGTTAGAGAGGGACTAATAGATGATACATTCTTGTCCCCGAGGTGTAGGACAGTCGGTGACGGAGTGTGTTGTTAAGCCACTCCGTGATGTTAAAGTCACCGGTTCGAAACCTGCGGGGACAAAAAATCCAACCATGTTAAGGGTTGGTGTGGCTCAGGCCGGGTGCGATC
>SNQJ01S0069998.1:74374-88626 GCA_010110895.2 Picea sitchensis
TTTCTCAAATTATTATTATTACTTAATAAGTGAGGAATGTAAATTTAAATTAATCAATGAGAAATACAAAGTATATATATGATGTCATACAATTTAGAAACAATTTGAAATGGTTGGAAACTAATCCTTTACAACTAATCTCCATTATCTTTAAGTCTCCATTTTAATGGAGAAATGATTGACATTCACACCTAACATCTCTCTAAACAATTCAAATTTGATATTCCCAAGAGGGTTAGTGAAAATATCAGTAGCGTTTTCACTAGTATTACAATACATTAAAGAAATTTCATTGGACTACATCTTTTCTTGAACAAAATGGCACTGAGTATCAACATGTTTTATCCTTGAATAATAATTAAATAGATTATTTTCACATTTGATTATTGTATCTTTCCTTTGTTCTTCTCCAACATCTTGAAGTAGTTTTCTCTACCAAACAACTTCACAAGTTGTTGCACACAATGCTTTATATTCTGCATCAATGGATGACAAATATACAAAAAGTTGCTTATTACTACTCCATGAAACAATCATGGATCCAATGCCAAAGGCATAACCTATAGTAGATCTCTAATCATCCAGACTGCTAGTCCAGTCTGAATCTGAGTAACTTGTCAGACCAACATCGAATGAATCAGTATATTTAATACCATAATCAATTGTGCCTTTGAGATACATGAGTACCCCTTTCGCTGCATTCCAATGGATTTCTATAGGTTTTTCCATAAACTGACTTAACACACTAATAGAGTACGCTATGGCAGGTCTGGTTGTAGTGAGATAGTTCAAACTTCCCACCATCTGTCTATACACTGTATCATTTACCTCATTCAAACCATCATCTTATTAAAGTTTTGTGTTATGTTGCATTGGAACATACAAAACTTTAAACTAATCCATTTTAAACTTCTTAAGTACTTCTCTGACATATTTACCTTGAGACACAAAGGTTTGACCAGCATTCCTCCAAACTTCAAGACCTAGGCAGTAATGTAACTCACCAAGATCTTTCATTTCAAATACCTGTGACCTCTGCTTCTTAATTCCACTAATCATTTTTTCTGAATTTCTTATAATAATTAAATCATCAACATATAAAGAAATCAATACAACATGCCAATTTTCATCAAACTTGTTATACAGATTTGGATCACTTTTTCTCCTCATAAAACCCTGCTGAAGAAATAAGGAATTTATCTTCTCATACCATGACCTAGGTGCTTGTTTCAGTTCATACAATGCTTTCTTTAATTTACACACTAAATGTTCCTGACCACTTTTCACAAACCCATCTGGTTGAGTAAGGTAAACCTCCTCCTTTAACTCACCATTCCGAAAAGCAGACTTTACATCTAATTGGTGAAGCTTCCAATGGTATTTTGTAACTAGTGCAATTAACATTCTTATAGTGTTTAATTTAGCTATTGGTGCAAATGTTTCTGCATAATCAATGCCCTCTTTCTGTGAATACCCTTTTGCCACCAATATGGCTTTATATTTATCTATACTACCATTTGCTTTGAATTTAGGTTTGTATATACATTTACATCCTATGGACTTTTTATCTTTAGGCAATTCAGTAAATTCCCAAGTTTTGTTTTCCATTATAGAGTCATATTCTTCCTCCATTGTTTTTCTCCACTCTTCATGTTCATTAGCTTCACTAAAAATCATGGGTTCTATGACATTTAAAATATTATTCATTAGGGCATAATCTCTATATTTTTCAGTGGGACAAACCTGTCGTGAAGATCTTCTCAATTGGGTGGTGACTTCTTCTCTGTTTTGTGAAGATTCTTCTTCACTGCTAGATGTATCCATGTCACTAGGTGCCTTTTCCTGCTACTGCTTCTCTTCTTTGACCTCCTCATCTTCAAGAAGTTCCTGCCATTCTTCATGACAATTGTCTTCATTGTTTCCTTCCACCTGTTCATGGAAGATTACATCTCTACTTGCAAACACTTTGTGAGTAGATGGATCAAACAATTTATATGCTTTAAATTCTGAATAGTACCCTATAAAAATACATTTGATAGCTTTAGCATCAAACTTCTTCTTGTTCTCCTTTGGAATGTGTGCAAAAGCCTTACACCAAAATATCCTCAAATTATTAAATGCTGGTTTAGAATCATACAAGGCTTTGAAATGAGTTTTATGATCAAGACCCCTTGTTGAACTTCTATTCTTTAAGTAAACAACAGTGCTAATGGCCTCAACCCAAAAAGCATTTGAGAGATTCTTACCTTTCATCATACTTCGTGCACACTCCACGAGAGTTCTGTTTTTCCTTTCTCCAACTCTGTTCTGCCGTGGAGTGTGGGTTACTACAAATTGTTGTACTATTCCATGATCTTTGCAATACTTGATGAAGTTCCCCAATCTGTACTCTCCCTTGTGATCTGAGCGAATGATTTTGATGGGTTTTCCTGTTTGTTTCTCCACCATGTTTTTAAATTCCTTGAAGTATTAAAAAACATCACTCTTTTTCCTAAGAAAATAAACCCATGTGTATCTTGTGTAGTCATCAATAAAAAATAAGAAATAATAAGCACCTCCTAGCTACTTTGTCTGCATTGGTCCACAAACATCAGTGTGCACAAGTTCTAATAGATCTATTTTTCTCCTATCAGGATTAAAGGGGAATTCATCTCTGTGCATCTTTCCTAATGCACAACCTTCACAAGCAACATACTCATTCTTCAACATAGGGAGTCCTTCAACCATACTTTGTTTCCGTAATAACAACAAATCATGATAATTAATGTGACCATACCTTTGGTGTCAAAGAGTTTATGTAGGCATAATTGCAGAATTCAAAGCTTGATGATTCTTGCTGGTGACATCAAGTTTGTGCAGACCTCCAACTCTGACTCCTGAAGCAACAATATTGTAATGATCCTGCAAGTCCTTCACTATACAATGTGTCTTGAAGAATTCAACCTTCAAATTCTGATCTGTAATGGTGGACACAGAAATCAAGTTTTTCTTTATACCAGGGACATACACAACATTGCGAATGTGTTTCACAGTACCATTTGGAAGTGTTACTGGAATATCTCCATATCCCTTGATTTGATAAGAATGATCATCTCCAAAATAAATATGGGCACCATTATGTGTTTATTTAAAGTTTGTATACCAATTCGTGTTACATGTCATGTGAATTGAAGCGCCAAAATCAACAAACCATGCATCAACATCATCAGTTTCAGCAGACAGTGCAACATTAGACACAAACAATTTGAGGTCTTTTGGATCAATATTCAAGTTTTCTTCTACAAAATGTCCTGAATGTTTTCTATTTTTATGCCTAGCCTAATCATCATTTTTCTTCTAGCGACGAACAACACACCAACAAGGAAATACCAATCGTTGGCGGCCTCCCCACTCCTTCATGCCTCTCCACTCGGTCTAACAGAGCATGCAGGGTTTGTCCTCTGCTCAGAATGATCCTTTAGCGAACAACAGGCAGGTGGCCCCCACGAAACGTGCAATGAGAGGGGTTCCTCAACAACCGTTCCTCGACAGCTTGCTCGTGTTTTGATCCTCCTCAGCGATCTCGGATGTCAACAACGAAGAGATCTGCACACATGGAGGGGGTTGTGCGTGCCCGAAGATGTCCCTTGTGAGACCGAAAGAATAGAAGTGATGTCATAGAACGCCTCTATAAGAGAAACACGCCTCTTCAAATCGTCCACTCACAGCTCGCCTTTCACCTCTTCAAATCTGGCAGGTGGCCTCCACGAAGTGTGTCTCTTTTGTTCGTGCGCCGTCTCTAGCAGCGATCTGGGTGCACTCTCCCTCAGTGATCTCTGGCATCTAGACAATGAATAGACGACGATTGAACCACAACGATCCACCTCTCTCCTTACAATCTGCTCTGATACCAACTTAATAAACGAAGAATGTAAACCGATTCCCAACACCTGGAGACCAGGGAAGCAAAACCAAGCTTCATTGGAATTAATGAATGAAAATATATATGATGCCATACACTTTAGAAACGGTTTAAAACTAATCTTCCTCAACTAATCTCCATTATCTCTAAGTTTATTTTTTCTTCACTTCATCCTTTACTTTGCTTTTCCTTGTCAAATAATATTATATATTATATTTTAATTCTATTAAACTCATGAGTCAAATTTTCGTTTTTTAATGGACATTAAATTGAAAATTCCACACGCTACACGGCTTTGAATACTTTGAGGTTTGTCACTTCGTTGGACGCAGCCAGGATTGCGTTTTACCAAAGTCGCTAGACTTTAACCTGACTGGATACTTGAAAAGTAACTGATAAATGTCGTACCTATTGCAACGAAAGTGCAATAAGATAAGAATTTCAAAATGAAACTACCTTGATTTGGAAGGTTGAACATCAGTGTGAATTTTTAATTGTGTTTATGGTCAAATCACCNCTGGATACTTGAAAAGTAACTGATAAATGTCGTACCTATTGCAACGAAAGTGCAATAAGATAAGAATTTCAAAATGAAACTACCTTGATTTGGAAGGTTGAACATCAGTGTGAATTTTTAATTGTGTTTATGGTCAAATCACCATCACAAAGATTTTGTCCATCGAGTTCCAATTTCATCACTGGTGGAAATGCATCAAATTCAACGACTTCGACAAGAGGCAATTTATGGGTTTGGTGAAGTCGTCACCGACGATTGTAGGCCGTTTTCAATAACGGTCAATAATGGAGCAGCCTATTCGTGGAGCAATCGCCCTTATGATGCAATCAGTTCAGGGAATTTGGTAATACAAAATTTTTATTTTAACTATATCAGAAATTTTGACAGTGGTTACCTAAGATTTTAGGTTCCGATTGATTCAATTTAAATAACTATGTACTGTAATTTCAACGATCCAAACTTATAATTTATTATTTCAACAATAAACTCTCAAGAATATGATTTGCTCGACGGCAGCGACCACCGCGTGCTCTGGACCTATTGCGGTACACCCAGCTGGCCGGTTTCTAATTTCAAATTTTTATATCATGGAAATAACAAGATATAAGGATGGGCAAAGCGTCACAAAAATTGCAACACTCAGACAGTTATCATTTGTACTGGTTTGTAACAATTATTTCAGTTATAAGTATATCCATGGAGCAAACAATTATTTCAGCATTCTCACAGCCGCTGGTGTCTGTTTTATTAAATAATTTTATCGAGGAAGCGGTTTCTGTGGTCCATTTCAGGAATAATTTCAGGGTGTTAGAAGGTGAGCGGCTCAATTGAACAAACCGGCAGATGATTCGAAGAATAAATTGACAGAACAGAGTTTACAAACTCAACACTAAAATCAACAACACAGAGCACTCCTCAACGCAGATTTTTATTCAGAAAAAGCTTTCAAGCTTCTTGTCTGTCCCCTCTATCTCAAATTACAACTTCAACTGTGATATTTAAACACCAACAAATTGCCCCTTCGATCTTCTAAAAAGTTTAATCAGGGCGGTGATGGTATTTGGTTGCCTTCAAAGATTAGGCGGCCACCATTTAATCAACGTAAGACAAAATTAGTGATTGGTGCTTGAACCTCGAGTCTTGAAGAGTCAAGACGGCCACCGATTCACGTTTGCACAGGGGCGGTGAAATGATTACATCCTGACATACTCCCTCTTAATCATTTCAAAGCCAAAACAAACTAAAACATATAAAACAAAATTGTTGTAAACAATGCATTATAGCGTGCAAATCCCAATATTTCTTCTATGTGTTTTAAACAATTCATTTCTCAAAGGCTTCGTAAATATGTCTGCAAATTGTTCTTCGGATCTGCAGAACTGAACATAAATCTCTTTGCCATTTATCAGCTCTCAAATGAAATGATACCTTGTATCAATGTGCTTACTCTGTTTGTGAAAGACGTGATTCTTTGACACTGCAATAGCAGATTTATTGCCACAGACAATTTGGGTTGCATCATTCTGGTCATGCAACAATTCATTCAAGACCCTTCTCATCCATACAGCTTGACATGCAGCTGCAGCTGTTGCAGCATACTTTGCCTCAGTGGAAGATAAAGTCACTATGGGTTGTTTCTTTGATGCCCATGCCACTGCTCCAGATCCAAGACTGAACACATACTCATATGTGTTTTTCTTGTCATCAATGGAACCTGCAAAATCACTATCAGTGTATCTGATCAGTTCAAATTTTAAGCTGGATGTGTATCGGATACCAAAATTAGTTGTTCCAGCGACATATCTCAGGATCCTCTTTCCTGCTTGCCAATGAGTACTCTTCGGAGTCTCCATGAATCTTGAAATCAAACTTATAGCAAACATGATATCAGGTTTGGTTGTTGTTAAGTACATAAGGCTTCCAACCAGCGTTTTATACAGAGTAGGATCAACATATGATCCCTCATCATACTTGCTAAGCTTAATACCAGTTGCCATAGGTGTTGCAACTGGTTTAGAATTCAACATTCTAAACATTTTCAATACTTCATTTGCATAGTTAGTTTGACAAATGAAAATGCCATCATCAGATTGATCCACTTCAATTCCAATAAAATACTTCATCAATCCTAAATCAGTCATCTCAAACTCTGTTTTCATGGCATTTTTAAAATCTTCTACAGATAGATCTCCAGTAAAAATCAGGTCATCAACATACAAACAGACAATCAAAATTTTACCATTCTGGTTTACCTTTTTATACAAAGTTGGTTCACTTGGAATTCTACTAAATCCAACACTAATCAAGTACTCATCAATTCTGCTATACCAAACTCTGGATGCTTGCTTCAATCCATACAAAGCTTTCCTCAACTTGTAAACTTTATCTCTGTGCTTATCAATCTCATAACTTGGAGGTTGTCTTACATAAACCTCTTCTTCCAAATATCCATTCAAGAATGCAGACTTGACATCCATCTGATGCATGATCCATCTATTCCGAGCTGCAATGGCTAAAACCATCCTCACAGTGTCAATTCTTTCCACAGGAGCAAATGTTTCATTATAATCAATACCAGGTTGCTGACTAAACCCCTGAGCTACAAGTCTTGCCTTGTACTTTTCAACTTCACTATCTGCACTCAACTTAGTCTTATAAACCCATTTAACACCAATGCTCTTCTTACCTTCAGGTAAATTGACAAGATCCCAAGTGTTATTCCTTTCAATGGAATCAATCTCCTCATCCATTGCTTTTATTCAGACATCCTCTTTAGCACCTTCATCATAACTAACAGGATCATAATCTATAAATGCAAAATTTGAAATCTGATCTACTTCTTCATTCTGATCATACAATTCTCTTAAGCTTCTAGTCTTCTATCCTTTAAGTCTGTATTTTAATGAAGCTAAAGTGGGATTTGATTCACTACTTACCTGTGAATCTGATTGATGTCCACCATGTCCAGATGGCTCACCATGCTTATGAGTTATGGGCATTCTAAATTGAGATAGGCTGGAATCTGGTGCTTTCCTTATTGGAGTTCTTGTTGCAAGCGTATGTGCATGTGGAACCATATTTCCATCTCCTTCAGCCTGCTCAACTCCATCATCTTCTTCACGGGGTAACACAACTCCCTTTGAAATTGATTTGTCAATACTTCCATCCCAGGCTTCATCTTCTTTAAATTGAACATCTATGTTGATTACATATTTCTGGGTGATGGGATTATAGAGTTTATATGCCCTAGACTCTTCACTGTATCGAACAAAGATACATCTCTCGCTTCTGTCATCCAACTTCCTTCTCATTTCTAGAGGTACATGCGCAAATGCAACACATCCAAAAATTCTGAAATGAGAAACATTGCAAGGCTTACCATCCCAGGCTTCATGAGGTACATGATCCCTCATGGTCTTGGTCGGACTTCTATTCAAGATAAAAATAGAGCAAATAACTGCATCTCCCCAATATTCATTTGAAAGATGTTTTTCTTTCAACATGCTTCGAGCGATGTCCATGATGGTCCGATTCTTCTTTTCAGCCACTCCATTCTGGTGTGGAGTATATCGAGCAGTAAACTGCCTCTGAATTCCATGAAGATCACAAAATTCAATGAATTCATTAAGTTTTTATTCACCTCCTCTGTCAGACCTTAGGATCTTAATGGTTCGACCACTCTCATTCTCAACCATAGACTTAAACTTCTTGAAAACTTCAAAGGATTCATATTTCTGGTTCAGCAAATACAACCAAGTCTTCCTACTGAAATCATCAATGAAGGTCATAAAATAAACACAACCATTCAAAGAAGGTGTTTGCACAGGTCCACATAAATCTGTGTGGACAATTTCCAATGGAGCTTTTTCTCTGTAGGAAACACCTTAAACAACTTTCTCTTTGTGATGCTTCCCAAGTATACAGCTCTCACAAGAGCTTGTAGGTTGCTGAATACAAGGTAACCCCTTTACCATCTGCTTCTTTTGTAACAGATCTAAGCCACCAAAATGTAAATGACCATATCTCAAATGCCATAACCAAGATTCATCTGAAATTCCAACTTTATAAACATTCAAAGAACCACTCAAATCATTTCTCATAACATGTGGAAACATCCTATTCTTGGTCATCTCTACTCTTGCAATCAACTGTTTGCTGGGAAATTTATCATAGATTGTACATACCTTGTTCTTGAAGAACACTCTGTACTTTTTCTCTATCAGTTGTCCAACACTAATAAGATTGCATTTTAAACCAGACACAAAGTAAACATCATCAATATTTCTTCTCTGATTGTTCTTAGTGTAAACTGGAACTATACCTCTACCATTGACTGTAACCTTACAGTGATTTCCCAGTTTGACTTTAGATTGAATACTAGTATCAATAGAAGAAAATAAGTCCCTATTACCAGTCATGTGGTTACTGCAACCACTATCCAAAAACCAAATATCATTAGCACTTTCCTGAGTGACATTACAAGTCAAGAACACAAGATTTTGATGATCCTCAAACTCATTTGTGATATGTGCAGACTATTTTCCAGCATCTGCTTGCTTCTTCCAACATTTGTTAGCAAAATGCCCAAACTTCTTACAATAATAACATTGTACTTTAGTTTTGTCATACCTCTAATTTTCTTGCTGCCAGGGTTTGTTGTTGCTCCCTCTTAAATTAGGAGGATTCTGTTGGAACTTCTCCTCAGACACTGATTCAGTTCTGTTGTCCCTTCGACCAGAAAATCGACCTCCTCTTCCATAATTATAAGACCTTCCTCTGCCTCTGCCTCTGGTAACATGTAGTTTGGATTTGAAAGAATGCTCCAATGATCCTTCTTCATATCTGGATATTCTATATTCATGAGCAACAAAAGAACCAATTAACTCATCAATTTGCATTTGACTTAAATCCTTAAATTCCTTTATGGGAACAACAACATGCTCAACTTCTTGGGTAAACTTCTTAGCACTTTCTCAATAACTCTTTTATTCTCAACATCATCTCCATACTGCCTGAGCTGGTTCACAACACTCATTACTTGAGTCATGAAAGTATCAACACTTTCATTATCCTTCATCTTCAGATTTTCAAAATCCCTTCTCAAGTTCTGCAACTTGACTGTCTTCACCTTGGACACTCCTTGATAACAGGTTTCAAGAATGTCCCAAGCCATATTCGAAGATGTAGCACTAGCAATCTTCATAAAAATGGATTCATTTAATCCTTACTGGATTAATCCAAGAGTTTTGTTGTCCATCTTCCTGTTTTCCTTCAACAAAACACGGTCATCATTAGACAGAGCCAATTTTGCTGCAGCATCAACTGGCTCAACATAACCATCAATAACATAAGTCACAAATCCTGAGAACGCAGAATCGTCCTCATCCGAATGTACCAGGAATCATATGTCTTCTCGCTCAGAACAAGAACCTGAACCTAAGAAGAATTACTACCAGACGCAACCATTTGTATAAAATTTGAAAGGAATTAAATAAACCTTCATGCGGGAAAATAAGAAAATAAAATTGGCACTAACAGGAATAATTTGCAATGAACTAAGCAATTACAGGATGGACAGCAGGCTTTGATACCAAATGTAAAAAAAAAATGGGGTTTCGTGTATCAGTGTTTACAGACGCTCGACACACACAGCTAGGATTGTCGAGATGCGAAATCACAAGAAGGCTATGGGACCCAGCACTTCAGGTCTCGGCGGTTGGAGAGGTGAGCGTGTGTGTTGCAACACAACGCTATGATCGCCGAGTTCGCGAGATGCGAGAAGGCGAGAAAGGTGTGGGGCTCGGTATTTCGGGGTTTCGGGTATCGGCAATTGAAAATGCCAAACACCAAAACAAAATGCAACAATCCCCCGAGTCGCGTTATGGTGTGTGGGATCTCGTCATTTCAGGGTGTTAGAAGGTGAACAACTCTTTTGAACAAACTGGCAGATGATTCGAAGAATGAATTGCCAGAATAGAATTTACAAACTCAACACTAAAATCAACAACACAGAGCACTCCTCAACGCAAATTTTTATTTAGAGAAAGCTTTCAAGCTTCTTGTCTATCCCCTCTATCTCAAATTACAACTTCAACAGTGATATTTAAACACCAACAAATTTCCCCTTAGATCTTCTAAAAAAATTAATCAGGGCGGTGATGGTATTTGGTTGCCTTCAAAGGTTAAGGCGGCCACCGTTTAATCAACGTAAGAAAAAATTAATGATCGGTGCTTGAACCTCGAGTCTTGAAGAGTCAAGATGACCATCGATTCACCGTTTGCACAGGGGCAGTGAAATGATTACATCCTAACAAGAGACATCTGGGGACTCGGTAATTTGGCTGATCATTTCCCAGAATCCTGTTGTTCAAAAGCTACATGCTATGCTCTGCAGACAAATCTATTTGGATTTGGATGAAATTGCCAGCGAAGAGGAATCTAGATTTGAAATTTATGCATTCCTCAAAGATAAAACATTCTTAATGATTTTGGATGACATATGGTCTGGAGGTGAGCGAATTCTGGAGCAAATAATTGGGTTTCGTGACTCAGATAACGAAAAATTTATCATCTCAAGCCGTGATCACAATGTTCTCCGAAGGATGGGAGCCAATCATATAATAAGGGTTGAACCATTGAGACATGAACAAAGTTGGGACTTGTTCTGCTATTATGCCTTTCGAGGCTGTGAAGAAATCGATCGAGAGGAGGAAACTGCCAAGTTCGTCGCTAGGGAAAGCAAGGGGCTTCCTCTTGCTATTAAGACCATTGCAGTAGCAATGGTAGGAGAACAAGATCATCGACAATGGAGGCTTGCATTGGATCATCTTAGAAATACTGACAGGAATTTTTACTCGACTCGTCCACAGACAGAAACAGAGTTATTCGCGAAGCTAAGATTGAGCTACGATGCTCTGCTTCTGTGTCTTCAACCCTGTTTTCTTTGTTGTGCTTCTTTGCCAAAATATGAGGAGATCGATACAGAATACCTCATACAACTCTAGATTGATGAAGGATTACTGGGAAGTGACACTACCAATAGGTGTTACTCTGACGTAGAAGAGATTGGGCGACATTACTTGAATATTCTTATTGATAATTGTTTGATTGACATCGGCAAAAAATATTGGGAAGGACGTGTTGTGAGTTGCAAGATTCATGACGTCCTAAGAGACATGGCCATTTACATTGCTGAAGAAGAAGAAAGATGCATGTTCAGAGCGGGCATGGATTCCAACAGCCTTCCAATGCACCTGTTTCAAGGTCGTTAAAGAATATCACTAGTAAGAAACAACATCAATTCCCTTCCTGAAAGATTTCATTACCCAAGACTTGGCACATTATTGTTGCGCGACAATGGATGTCTAAAACAGGTTCCAAATGAATTCCTAACAAACCTTCAGTGCTTGAGAATACTTGACCTCAGTTGGACTGATTTACAGTCATTGCTGGAATCTATAGGCTGCCTGAAAAATCTCGTGAGCTTGAAATTGTCGCGAACGAAGATCATAAGCCTGCCGAGGTCTATGAAGGATCTCAAAAGGCTTCAGATAATTGATCTCTCTGGTTGTTGGAAGTTAGAGCACCTGCCTTCCGTGATGGGTAATCTCAAATGTATGGAGCACATGAATCTGAGATGGTGCTGGAATTTAAGATATCTCCAATGTTGCCTCTCTGAGCTAACCTCTCTCTTGAGTCTCAATCTGTACAATTGCTCAAATTTTACATGGGGGCATGAGCGACCTGCACATGAAGAAAACTTGAGATCGGACGAGCATAAACTGCGTTTATCCGATCTGTGCAATATGAGGAAACTGGGACACCTGGACATTTACTGTAGGAAAGAATTAAGCGTTCTCGAGCAATTAATGGGGACTTTTGTGGAGATGAGAACCCTCCACTTGAACATGAGAAAGTTGGAGGCTCTTCCAGAAGGCATGAAAGGCATGACAAATCTGGAGATACTTCAGCTCACTGTGCGGGATCTGCAACAACTTCCAAGTTGGATTTCCCACTTTAAAAGTCTCAGGTTGCTTGAATTATCGTATTGCTAGAATATTAGGGAGCTTCCCCGGTTGGAGAGGATGGCTCAATTGCGGCGCCTGCAAATTGAACATTGCTCGAATCTCACAGAATTGGGTTCCAACTTTGTATCTGCAGATGCATTTCCGACTCTAGAAGAGTTGTGGTTCGTGGAACTGGATAAGCTGGAAGAACTACTAGCGTTGGAATCGGGGTCGATGGCCAGATTTCTGATAAATTGTGAAGCAAGAAATGCAGAGAGAAAGAATAGAATAGAAAAACAGTATATTAGAATATATGAAGAAGAGTACAAAATGAGTACATGAATAAGTTAATGAAGAAGTACTATGCAAAGGGAAATAGCTGAGCTAAATAAGCTCAAGCAAATCAAGAATAGAAAGTACAGTTGGCTAGGACAGCCGGCAGTGTATAGTTAGCCTATTGAGGTTACATTATATTTAACACTCCCTCTTAAAATCAACAGTTACAGATATCAGCACTGATTATACCTAAGTGTTGTCTCTGAAAATAAAAAACCGATTTTCCTAGTGGCTTTGTAAAGATATCAACAAGCTAATCTCGAGAACCACAAAATTGTAGTGCAATATCACCATTATTGACTAGCTCGTGTATGAAATGAAAACGAGTGTCAATGTGTTTTCTTTTCTTGTGAAACAGATGATTTTTAGATAAAGCAATTGCTAAAGTATTATCACAGAATATAGGAGTTAGATCCTTTTCTGTATGTGACATATCTTTCAATATTCTTCTCAACCACACAACTTGACAAAGCTGAGGTAGCAACGACATATTCTGCCTTTGCAGAAGATATTGAAACAATTGGTTGCTTCTTTGATGCCCATGAGATCAGGTTCGTGCCCAGTTGAAAAACATGTCCAGATGTGTTTTTCCTGTCATCTAGGCTGCCTGCGAAATCACTGTCTGTGTAACCATAAAGTTGATTACTATCAGATTTAGTGTACCATAAGCCAAAATTGAGAGTTCCTGCAACATATCTCAAAATTTGTTTCGCCATTTTCCAATGAGAATCTTTGGGCGATTCCATGAATCTGGAAACAAGGCTGGCTGCATACATAATGTCAGGCCTAGTTGCTGTAAGATACAACAAACTGCCTACTAAACTTTTGTACAAGGTAGAGTCCACTGTAGGACCTTCATCATTCTTACTCAATTTTGTGCCTAGGGGTATAGGGGTTTCTGCTGGATTGCATTCTTCCATGCGAAATCTTTTGATGATGTCTGCTGCATACTTTTTCTGACAGACAAAGATGCCTTTGGTTGATTGATCAACCTCAATCCCTAAAAAATATTTCATGATGCCAAGATCTGTCATCTCAAACTCAGATTGCATGGCATGTTTAAAACTTGTTAACTCAAGATTTCCAGTATAGATCATGTCATCAACATATAAACATACAATCAAGATTTTACCGTGCTGATCTGTTTTGGTGTAAAGAGTTGGCTCATTTTGGCTTCTGCTGAAACCACTTTTGATCAAGTAAGTGTCAATTATGTTGTACCAAGCTCTTGGAGCTTGCTTTAAGCCATACAAGGCTTTCTTCAACCGATATACTTTGGTTCGCTGCTCTTGGACTTCAAATCCAAGTGGCTGATCGACATACACCTCTTCTTCTAAGAAACCATTCAGGAATGTTGACTTGACATCCATCTGGTATACTTGCCATTTGTGTTGGGCTGCTATGGCCAATAGAGTCCTTACAGTGTCTAGTCTTTCTACTGGAGCAAAAGTTTCACCATAATCAGTACTTGGTTGTTGTGAGAATCCTTTGG